>PVKC010046201.1:0-11276 GCA_004027635.1 Crocidura indochinensis
TCCCTCAAGTCCCCAGATTGTGATACATATTTCCTAGCAGCATATCAAGCATTCTAAAGCCATAAAACTTTATGTAACTCCTTAAATATTGAAGGCATAGTACTTCTTTACATTTCCATGCATATGCATATTAGTTTAAGTTAGCCTCAAAAGTGGGTGTTTCTTTTTAAGGATAAGAGTCAAAGGAGCACAGTAAAAATGGCGTTAGAGTGGCAATAATTGTTTGCATCGGCCCACCAAAATATAGGGGACATGGAAAGGAAAATCTTCCGCCTAAATACAAGGGGACCAAACCCCTGAAGTTTCCTGGCATAAGACCAGCTCTAGGCTCCAGGCAAACTAGATCAGGGCATATTCTTGACTCTTAGCTCAGTGAGAAGGTGCTAACTTCCATTCAAGATTAAAATATAAAATACACAGAAAAACTATAGGGCCGGAGCAAAAAGCACAGCAAGTAGGACACTTGTCTTGCACCTTATTCACTGTACCTACTGTCTCTTCAGTCTTTGACCTTAGATTTTTATACATTTCTAGATCTCAAGAAGTTAAACTTGAAGTCTCAAAAACTAGAACATCTAAGGGTCAGAGTGGTGTGGCAGCCATAGGGCGTTTGCCCTTGCATGCTGCTGACCTATGACGAACTGTGGTTCGATCCTCCAGTGTCCCATATGATCCCCAACCCAGGAGCGATTTCTGAGCATAGCCAGGAGTAAACCCTGAGTGTTACCAGGTGTAGCCCAAAAACAAACAAACAAACAGACAAACAAACAAGAAAAAAGCAAAAGAAAACAAAACTAGAACATCTAGGTAACTCTGTTACTTAAAAAAATTTTTTTTTTAAATTTTTGGGTCACACCCAGCAGCGCTCAGGGGTTACTCCTGGTTTATAACTCCTGGTTATGCTCAGAAATCACTCCTGGCAGGTTCAGGGGACCATTTGGGATGCCGGGAGTTGAACCACCGACCTTCTGCATGCAAGGCAAATGCCTTACCTCCATGCTATCTCTCCAGCCCGTAAAAGTTTTTTTTTATTTAAGTATGTAACTTGAAAATAAGAATCTGGAAAAATAATTCGATAAAATGTTGGGTTTGACCTGAGAGGGGAGCAAGCTGAGATCCCACCTTGTCGAAGTGCTAGCAGCTGCACTGCTGCCATGCCAACAGCCTAACTTAACTGCTTCATGACTAATCTCTGCAGACACCAAAAACAATGAAAATTCTAAGTATAGGGGCCGGAGAGATAGCGTAGAGGTAAGACATTTGCCTTGCGTGCAGAAGGACGGTGGTTCGAATCCCGGCATCCCATTTGGTCCCCCAAGTTGCCAGGAGCAATTTCTGAGCATAGAGCCAGGAATAACACCCGAGTGCTGCTGGATGTGACCCAAAAACAAAAAGAAAAAAAATTCCAAATATACCACTTGGGGCTAAAAACTCTAGTTTTCTCAGGGAAGAGGTGGCAGTCTCTTCCCAACCCTGTACCTCTGGAAGCTCCAGAAGCTACACCTACATTCACAACCTCCATATGTAAGCTCATCAGTCTAGTTCTATAGATTCTGAAGTTCCTGAAGTTTCTAAAGATTCCTGAAGTTGCATATACAGTTGCACAACACCTCCAAATTTCTCAATACTAAAGCCAGAGGGGACCAAGAGCACAATAGCACAGCGAAGAGGGCACTTGTTTTGCATGCAGCCAACCAGGGTTTGATCCTAGCATTCCATATGGTTCCCACCTGATTTCTGATGTATGTTTGTTTGGTTTTGGGGGCACACCCTGTGACGCTCAGAGATTACACCTGGCTATGTGCTCAGATATTGCTCCTGGCCTGGGGGACCATATGGGACGCTGGGGGATCGAACTGCAGTTCATCTAGGTCAGCCATGTACAAGGCAAACATCCTACCTACCACTGTGCCACCACTCTGGCCTCAGAAGTGATTTCTGAGAAGAGAGCCAGAAGAAGCCCCTGAGCACTGTCAGGTATAGCCCCAAAACAAAAAACAAACAAGCAAGAACAACTAACATGAGAATAGGAGCAAAGCAAATTGGATGGAAAAGCAGCATAGCAGCCAACTAAGCTCAATAAACAAAGCCAACTATACAGAATGCTTAACTAGCAAAAAATAGCTAAACCCTCACACAATGATCCATAAAATAAAACAACTTTCATAAATTTTCTTTTACTAAGTATTTTTTGATAATTACATTAGCCACTCAGTTCTAACAAGCCATGAGTTCTTTTGTGCTTGGCATTCATAATAAAAATGTGAAATACAGAAAATAAAAGTATAGGACCACAGTGATAGCAATGCATATAGGACAGTTGTTTTGCACATATGTGGCCAACCTGGTTAGATCCCCAGTACCCATATGTTCCCCAAAACCACCAGGAGTGATCCCTGAAAACTGAGTAGAGAGAGATAAATAAAAGTATACAAGATTCACATTAAATTTAAAATAAAAGCAGGGCAGAAAGATAGCACAGCAGGTAGGGCACTTGCCTTGACACAGCCAGTCTAGGTTTGATCCTTAGTACCCCTGCTGGTTCCCTGCGCGCCCCTGAAATGATTCCTGATTGCAGATCCAGGAGCAAGCCCTGAATACCACCAGGTACAGCCCAAAAACAAAAAACGAAACAACAACAAAATCCATAGGCATGGCGAAGAAATTTTCTTTCAACCGAAGACTGAGAAGAGCTTTTTAAATTTGTTTAGAGGACACACCCAGTGGTGCTCAGGGCTCACTCCTAGCAGGCTTGCTTCAGAGACTATACAAGGTACCGGGCTCAAATCCAGCTATAGTCAAGACAGGTGCCCCACCCAACTCACTATCTCTCTAGCCCCACCTTTTTCCTTCTCCACTTCCTCCTCCTCCACCTCCTTTTTTAACATAAAAATCAGGGTTTATTTGGAGGTACTGAAGAAGGGGAGGAAGAGGCTAAGATAGAGAATAATGGACACAAGAGAATGTGAGCTTCTGCAAAGGTGCAGAGCACCTGGTATACAACCAGCATGAATACCAAAGTATGGAAGTCCACAGCGCAAGAGGGGAGATGTGGGCAACAGTACGCGGGCACCATATACCCAGGTAATGTGTGTGTTTCTTTTTTTTTTTTTTTGGCCAAATCTGGTGATGTCCAGGGGTTATTTCTGGCTCTTCACTCAGGAATTACCAGGATTGGTCTCATGCAAGGCAAATGTCCTACCCACTGTATTGTATTTCCAGCCCCATGGCTTTTAATGATGAAACTCAAATTGTCTACCTATGAGGGATAAATAATAGCTAATATATGGTCTTTCTTTGGGGGGTGGGCACACCCAGCAGTGCTCAGGGATTGCTTCCTCGCTCTATGGATCATATATGATGCTGGGGATTGCTCTGCCCCTCAAATACGGTCTTCTGAACTCAGTTAGGAATGATCTCTGAGGCTGGGGTGATAAGAAAGTAGGGGCACTTGCCTGACACAGGGTGAACCCAAGTTTAATCCATATGGTTCCTTGAACACTGACAGGAGTAATCCCTAAGCATAGAGCCAGGAGTAACCTCTGAGACTGTTCAGGGTGCCACCCAAAAGCTTTAAACATAATAAAAGGTATTTGTGTGTGGAGGGAGAGTTGTGTGTTTGGACAGAGATCTACAAATTAATAAAGCATTAATTTTGAGGAGCTGAAATTACAGAAAGACATAACCACCAATAAATTGTTTTACATTACATTTTTAACAATCTATATGTATTATCCAAAAATAAAATCCGCCCCCCCTCATATACACACACACACACACACACACACACACACACACACACACACACTCACTCACACTCCCATTTCGTTTGTGTTTTGTTTTGGGGTCACACCCAGCAGTGCTCAGGGGTTACTCCTGGCAGGCTCGGGGGACCATATGGGATGCGGGGAATCAAACCAATGACCTTCTGTATGAAAGGCAAACGCTCTACCTCCATGCTATCTCTCCAGCTCCAACACACTCCCATTTCTAAATCAAAAGTTTATAAACAATTATAAGAAAAAAACTAAAAACTATCTTGACAACTTATCTAACTTCTTACTGATCCAGTAATACTGTACCATAAAATTCAAAGACATCTATTTTAAATGAAAAAATAAATCACACTTACATTAGATGGAAGCTCTGAATAGGAAGGTCTGTGTCTTCAATGAGTTCCAATCTATTACGCCTGTAGGTCGAATCAACACTCAATCCATGAATTAATAATAATGAGGCAAAAAGAATTTTCCTCTTCACACTTCCAAGGAAATCTCTCAGCCACAATTCAAACACAAGATGTGTTTTTTATAACAACTCCCAACTATTGGGAGATAAAGTCCATTCCAATAACCTTTGTCAGGTTACTTATCTCCTCAAAAAAAAAAAAAATTCATTCACACACACAAAAAAAATTTTTAAATGTTCATTTAAAGATGAACTTGAGATTCAAAGGATTACTTAAACAAAAATCCATCTTCCATAGTCGAACAATATAGTTTAAAAAAAAAAACATAAAAATAAGATCCAATGTCTGGTCTTCCAGATTTCTTCACCTATTAAGAAAAAAACAGAAACCTTCCCCCATCTTTAATATCTGTATAAATAAAAGCACACATACATGTAAAAATATAGTGTTTATGTATAAAATACACATATACATACATACTAACTGGTTTATACACACACATATACACAAATGTGTAGACATAAAACATTTAAGTTTTCCCTTTAAAAATACACTATAAAAATCTTTAGATTTTGGTTCATTATAAAAATAGTGAGCCTACTCATACCAAAAATATAGTTTTATTAATGTTACAGTAAATTTTGCCCGGACCACAAAATAAAGATGAAGGGAAAGCCTTACACATCTATCAATGTGTATAAAATACGGATATATGTTTAGCAACATCATCTTAATCCCCAGGGAGTGTTTGATCAAAAAAGAAATGTCTCGTCCTAGAATAACTACAGTGTGGTATAGCAAGAGAAGGCAGAGCAGCATTATTGCCATCCAATACCAGCACTATCAAAACACAGAGATCTACTAAAGATTTTTTTCTCTTCTTTTATAGAAATACCAGCATCACTGGTATGACATTCAGTATCAGCCCTGCAAAGGCTTGTGTATGCAACCTAGTTCCAAAATCTTTACAAGTGTTGGTCACAACTAAAGACTTTGAAGTTATTCATTTATCCATAAGTAAAAGGGTAAACTTTTGGAATTGGAATTTCATTTTACAATGGTACATTTACCATTTAAAAATTTCAAAAGGAAATATCTATTTTGATACATAAAACAAACTCTAAAACCAGCCCTGTAACAAGCAATTTTGAATCTTATTTAATAAATTCTACATATTTTCTAGGCTAAATCTTGCCAAATACTACTCCAAGACAAAACTAAAATCAAAATTTAAAAGAGTGGACACCTTTTTACTCACACTTAATACTAGTCAATTTTCCAGGAAATATTCCCAAATCTAAAATGAAAAAAAAAAAAGGAAAAATTGGGATCTTACATTAGTTATTCAGTCTGAAATTTTTAATAGACTTTTACTAAAAAGTCGTCATTATTCTGGTTCTCACCAATCACAAAAACACTTTCAGAGTGGAAAGAAGCCTGAAAAATCAGAAATAATTTTCTCATTTTACCAATGAGGCAATGATCCCTAACACATGAAAATATTGGCTGTTTATTTTAAGTTCAGAGTCTAAAACGATCTCTTAGTTCAATATGTAGTATTATGGGTCACTATGCATATCTTTTAAAAGACATCTAAAAATCACACAATGATAGAGGCATTCTTTGGGAAATAGATATTGGGTCTGTCAAGGCATGCTCATGGGGTTATACTCATTCCAATTTCCATTTACTCAGTTTTTGTAAACTTTTTACTAAGTCATTTACTCATTAATCATGTAAATAAAAGTACCTTACACTGTTTAAACTTTTACAATGGCTTTAAAAAGGCAGTTCAAAACTAATTTTTCCACTAAAGTTTCCTAACTTTTTAAAATATAGATTCAGTATCAAATGTAAACAGTAACTCTATTACATTCAGGAAATTGAAATTATAAAGCTGACCAGTATGAGGAGGCAAGTTCGGAATATAAAATAATTCTGTGAGCTTTTGCCAAACAAACACAAACCAGCATTTTTGGTTTTGGCTTTTAAAAAATAGAAAACAGAGAAAGGAATACCAGTTTGGTATACATTTTTCTCTTTTATTGGTTTTACAGCAATAAAAATTCCCATGCTGGAATAAATTTTCACTTAAAACCAAGTACTACTTCAATCTACCAGCCAGCAATAATTTGAGGCCTTTCAATGCTGCACTATATTTTTAAATTAAAAAGTAGCTTTTAGGGGCCGATAGCACAGCGGTGTTTGCCTTGCAAGCAGTTGACCCAAGACCTAAGGTGACTGGTTCAAATCCTGGTGTCCCATATGGTCCCCCTGCCTGCCAGGAGCGATTTCTATGCAGACAGCCAGGAGTAACACCTGAGCACTGCCGGGTGTAGCCCCCCCCCCAAAAAAAAAAAAAACGAGTAGCTTTTCTCTCATTTGGTATAAACCAAATGAAAGCAGTGAAATAGCTTAGTTTTCAAGTGAAAGCTATTTTCATTATTAATATGAAATCTTGAAAGTTAATGCTCATCTGGGGCCGGGAAGGTGGCGCTAGAGGTAAGGTGTCTGCCTTGCAAACGCTAGCGTAGGACGGACCTTGATTCAATCCCCCAGTGTCCCATATGGTCCCCCCAAGCCAGGAGCGATTTCTGAGCGGATAGCCAGGAGTAACCCCTGAGCATCAAACAGGTGTGGCCCAAAAACCAAAAAAAAAAGAAAGTTAATGCTCATTTTGTCAACATTATATTACCTGAGGAATTCATAGCCCTTTTTGTATTTTTGGGTTTCCCCAGATTTATTTATTTTTTTTATTGATAATTAGTATAAAGATGCTTAACAACTATTGCAATTGGGACGAATAATAGCAATAAACTACTAATTTTAAATCAAAAGGGAACATATTAAGATCCTATTTCTTTTTCATTGTTTTGGACTACATTCTCCAGTTCCCATCTAAGGACCAAAGTAGAATAATCATAGCTGACATTTTTCACGTTCATTTTCAGAAACATCAGCTGTTCTATATTGTCAAAGTCCAAGCTCATGGTTTGCTTTGGATGAAAGAGACTATTTGAAGTGAAGATACATTCAGATTGCCAACTACACATAGGACAGCTTAGATACTGAATGGCAACTTGGGTCAAAGCAGGCCATATGCTCACCTTCTTCTGCCAGTAAATCAAAGGGTCATCACTGCCTGAGATCTCTGAATACTTCTCTTTGAAATACTCATCCACTACTGCTACAGCTGAAGGAAACATGAAGCTTTTGCTTCCCAGAGCAAAATTATTTGCAGCTGAGCTATCAATAGACCCTGAACTAGAGGCACCTTCTCTTGAGGAAGAGGTAAATGAGTCAGCTGAGGGACCAGAAGATTCTGAAGTTGCAATATGGCAGACCTCTGGTGAAGACTCCATGTAACTACAAACTTCTTCTGCCAGAATATGCTTATAAGTTTTTAAGTCAGCACCTCGTGGAAAAAAGTCCTCCAAACCATTTTTAAAACAAGGATCTAACAAAGCAGCCAAGATACAGGGCTTGGATTTGAGCATAGCACATAGTAGGGTGTCAGTTTTAAGTTTCAGAGATAAACTGTCCACCAGGTTGAGTGCCTGAGTAATACCTCGGACTTCAAAATCATCTCTGAGTTTTTGCAGGGAAAGGAGTAGATGATGGATGAGGGGTAGCACCTGATTCAGTCCTGTGGTATTCACACTCACTTTCTGTATGGCTTCCTCAAATGGCTTAAGAATATCACAAACATAAGTCATTAAAGTCCACTGAAGAGACGTAAGAACAACTCCACTGGCCCTACCAAGGCTATGATGAACTGTGTAGCAATGGTCCAAGAGCCATTTTAGCATATAAAAGGTAGAAATCCAGTGGCCAGTTTCATCATGTTTCAAATTTTTCCATGGAAGTTGGTGATCATTTTGGAATTCTTGCAATATCTGACGAGCCTTAATTGAATGACTAAAGTGATGACAAGTTTTCCTGGCAGCCACTAACATATTCTCAATGCTTTTGTGTTCACAGAAAAAGTCCTGAATGATTATATTTAAGCAATGCAGGAGGCATGGCACATGGGTAAAACCACCATCTTTGATTGCATGTACCACATTAGAGGAATTGTCAGAAACAATGAAACTAGGGGTGAGAAAATTAGGAGAAAGCCACAAACCAATCTGGTCGTTTAATTCTTGTAAAATATTGGTTATCAAACAGTCTTTAGCCAAACCTGTTACACAAAGCACTGCCCACTTTCTAAAATTAGGGGCCCCACCATCACTGGAAGACAATGTAGTTTCCAAGGAGACCCAGTGTACAGTTACAATAAAATAGTCAGTGGATGGATCATGGGTCCATATGTCCACAGTCAAGTGGATCTTTTGGCTTTGAACATTCTCCAAAGTTAAGAAAATTTTTTCTCTGACATAATCATATAACTGAGGTACAGCTTTAGTGAAAAAGTAAGTCTCAGATGGTAACTTATAGTCAGGAGCCACAATCTGCATAAATCTCTGAAAAGCAGGTGTTGAAAAGTAGTTATATGGATGCATATCTTCCACAATCATTTGAATAATTGACTGACTTATTTGACTTGAGACAGTATTTTCACAATATGTTTCTCTCTCCTGAGCATGCATCACATCTTCCTCTGCAGCACAAATAGGACTCTCAGATCTTCCATTTTCAACCTCTAACAAAGGAGGTTCTTCTGAATCAGTCTCACTAAGGTCCTCTACTGTTAAACACTGGCTACCTGTAGACTTCTCTCTATGCAAAGTATCACTCAAGAGATCATTTCTCTCAGACTCTACTTCATCTAGCCCATTTCCAACAGCACCACTATCTTTGTTGGCAACAGCCCAATGGATGGGATGTGTGGCCTGCAGGTGTCGTTGAAGTGTTGAAGTTCCCAGGTGAGAACCTGGCCTACCACGACTCACACTTCTTTTACATATATTGCACACAGCTCTTGATATGTGCTGAGGATCAGTATAAAAAAAATTCCAAACTGCAGATGTCTTGGCTCGGGTTCCAGGAATTAAGGCATGCTTGACAATGTTACTTTTGATGAGAAATCTCCCTCTTTCTGCCCTCAAGTCATCAGATACTGATTTATTACATTTCTTGCCTCCTCTGTTCTCATCCACTGGATCAGTAGGGATATATTCAAAGCTTCCATTACTTCCAGCAGAAGAGGGAGACAAAGGCATATCCAAAGTAAAATCATCCTCCCCATTTGTGACTCCAAATTTGTTGGCCCGGGTCCAATGAGGGGAATGCCTTGCCTGTAGATGCCGTTGAAGAGTAGATGTCCCAAGATGGCTGCCTGGTTTACCCCTGCTAACACTTTTTTCGCAGAGGTTACAAATAGCTCGCCAGGTATACTGGGGGTCAACGTGAAAGAAGTGCCACACGATGGAGGTCTTAGCCCTGGTACTAGGTAGATAAACTTGTTTTTCTATATTGCTCTCAAAAAGACCTTCTTCATCATGCTCAGAGGTGTTGGAAGTTAACAAAGCAGGAGCATCTGTAACAGGCTTCCCAGATCCTATATCCTTACTAAATTTTTTTGCAACAGTCATTTTTTTTCGTCGCCTTTTCCCTTTAATTCGCAAGCCCTTCTTTCTTTTCTTTTTAGCAGCCAATTTTGCCTCTTTATCTGTTCCTTCTGCCACCATCTTTCCTTCTATCACATCATCTTCATCTGTATTAGAATGAATAGAAACACAGCCCAAAACCCCAGCACCACTGAAACTGCTGCATCTTCTGCCAGGAGAAAGTGAAGAAACGGGTACACTTAAGGTACATATACTCATTCTCTTTTTGTCTCCAAAACTTATAGCAGAATCTCTTCCTATGTTGACGTCTCAAGCAGAAATGCAGCTGTTTCTCTCTACTTGCATTAACTTTCCTGCAACTTCTATTCAGAGTCAAATTCCTTGTGGACCAATGACTTCCACACCAGGATATTGTTGGAGGAAAAGTGATAGCAATGAAGAACATTCCAAAACTCTTTCTCAGAGGACTGTAATATCCCCTCAAACTTTCTGAGTTCTGAATTCAAAGAGTCAAATCTCTTCATGTTATAAAAAAAAAACAGAACTATGCTCCACTTCCCCAGGGTCATCAGCAGCTAGAAGTCAAGCTTTCCAAACTCCAGACCCACGTTCTTTCTACTTCATCAAAAAACTATCTGCTTGCAGTGCCTTCAGCTTTTATAATATTTTTAGGAAGCCTCATGATAGCAAGTTTGATTTCCCTTAACTCTGAAATTAGTCATGTTCAGGAAATTTCATGTCAACAAAAACATAGTGCATCATTCAGCATTCACCATCTAGGCCTGTGATTAGCCAACGCAAAAACAACAAAAAAGTCAATTCTGGGAAGCTAACCTAGACTCCATATACTGGTCGTTATTAACGAAAGCAAGTTAAGCAATTTCAGGTCTAATAAGCAATACAACTTAAAAAAAGAAAAGAAAAGAAATGTAATGAGCCTAAAATGAAAATACAAAGTTGCAAGCTACATTTTCAAACTACTGTTTGTATCAAAAATTAAACCAGATCTCGCCTGAATTTTTTAGACTAGACACACCTTTAAATAAAGCCCAGAAATAATCAACTCATAAATTCAACTTTCTGAGCCGCAAAACAAAACAAAAACAAAACAAAAAACAACAACAACAACAACACTGAATCAGGACCTTTAAAACCCACTTCCATCGCTCCTCGGCGGATCCCTTCCCCAATCCCTCCACACCAGGACCCTAAAACACCATCGCTAGGATGAGCTCCACCACCTCGGATGTCAACAACACAGGGCCTTCCTTCCTTCCTTCCTTCCCCCCAAAGGACTCCGCACCGGGGTCTGGGTGTTTAAGGTGGGGTGCTCGTCTTTGGAGAACGGAGATGTCCCCGTGGCTCTCGACTCCAAGGCCGGGGTGGCTGGGTGGGAGTGGGGAGGAGAAAAGTGGGTGTTGTGAATACCACAATCTACGGTCGGTGGCTTTTCAGGTCAAGGTGGAGTCTGAGGAAATTCTCCCCAGGAGTAGTGGGGACCCTGGAGAGGAACGAGAGTAGGTAAATTGAGCTCCTGGCACTCGAGTAGACGGGGACCCGCTCCCTGGGGATCC
>PVKC010046202.1:0-11283 GCA_004027635.1 Crocidura indochinensis
AGGCGGGGGGTGGTTGGGGAGGAGGGAGATTTGGGACAATGGTGATGGGAACGTTGCACTGGTGATGGGCGGTGTTCTATACATGACTGAAACCCAAACACAACTATGTATGTAATCAAGGTGTTAAAATAAAAAAAAATGTAAAAAAAAAAGAAAAAGAGTGATAGGACTATTTGAGTTCTTTCTAGGCAAGTGAGAACCCCAGAATCTATGGTGAGTGAGAACCAGTACCCTAGCTGAGCTGAGCATGTGATTAGCAATGGATTACACAAATGAAAACCAAGATTATCCTTTGTCATGGTCCCAAAACAAAAGGTGTCCCCAATTCAGGTAGAGATGAACAAGTCAATTATTTCAGCCATGAGTCTGAAATAGAAGTAAGCTGTTTGTATGCTATAGAAATAAGATGCATGCAGTAGCACATGCGTTGCAGAGAAAAGAACACAGGGCCAAGAGAGTCTCTGCTAAGACAGAAAGACAGAATGGGCCAATTACAGTGCCAAGGTGGTCTTTCCATGAAACACTGAGCATACTGAGCACAGGGGTCTTTTTTGATCAGGATTGTTGATTGATGGAAAGATGGCATGGGAGCTAGGTAGGCAACAATACAAAATACAAAAAGGATTTGAAGGCAGATCTGCAGGTCAGCACTGAGAAGAAATTGAAGCCTTGAGTTTTGATCAGTTCATTTAGGAGTTCATTTTCAGAGTTGGTGATTAAGGACAGAGAATGGAGAGCATTAAATACTTAAGAATAGGCCAGAGCAATAGTACGGAGGGTAAGGACCTTGCCTTGCATATGGTCAACTAAAGTTTGATTCCTTGCATCTTATATAGTTTCCCCCAAGCCCACCAGAAGTAAGATATGAGTACCACCAAGTGTGACTCCAAAGTCAAAAATAAATTTAAAAAATACTTGAAGATGGGACAGAAAGAAAATGTACAAAAGGGCAAGGACTGAGACACACAATTCTAGAGTGGTGGGTTTCCAGGACAGTAAGAGTGATGTAAGCTATTGGTTTAGCAGGGATCTCAAACTCGCGGCCCATGGGCCGCAAACGGTCCTCTATAACATTTTGTGGCCCTGCCCTAGAGGACTTTTGTTTTGTTTTGTTTTGTTTTGTTTTAGTTGTTTGGGTCACACCCCACAATGTTCAAGGCTTACTACTGACTTTGCACTCAAGGATCACCCGACTTTGCCTCCTGCTTCTCCCAGGAAAATTGAGTTTGAGACCCATGGTTTAGAGCTATATATTGCTCTCTTTTGTTACTAAGCTTAGGACCTTTGGGTTGTACAAACCTCTCCCAACTTCTTTTTTACCCCCTCTGTTAAATGGAATAATAATATACTCTCTAAGGGGGTGTTGTGAGCTCTGTGGTAGAGAAGTCTGTGTGGAGGAGTCAGAGTCAGAGAGCAGGCCAGCTAGGAGGTTCTTAATCAGCTAGATTCCTTCACAGGAGTACCAGACAAAGGTTCACTCAGACTATTGAGACCTGAACCCTGGCTCAGAATCCCACCTTCTGCTCTCACAGAATCAAGAATCTGCTGTTATTGAACCAGAGCCCACTCTAGAGAGTGGTTTGGTTTCCTCAGCCATGTCTTCTCCATTGAGGTGGGATGACATCGAGTGTCCTTGTTCCACATACCTCCTCTTCCGTCTTCTCTAATGACTCTGTCTGCCCCAGCAGAGAGACTGACAGACCAGACAAATGGAGTACTACCTGCTCCAGTGAGTCAAGTTATTAGGATTTAACAAGCACAAATTAATTAAGGGTTTTGGCACCCAAACTATTTTTTAATCCATAGACTTGAGAGAGATTGGCTCTCAGAATGTGAACCCCACAAAACTGAGGATTAGTTTATATCCTCATCATGTTTGTTTTTCACTTGCAAGCAGAATAGGGTCAGGGTAAGAAAGGAAAGATGTCTACTTATTTCAAAATATGGCACCTTTAACCTTTAACCTTTGTTAAAGCTTCCTATGTTCTTCCTCTGAGATTATTTTCTATGATTTAGAGATATCTTCTGAAACAAAGGATTCAAAGGTATCATTTCAATTATATATGCATAATGAATATGTAATTCTAAATTAGAATGTGTGTAATCAATGACACATATATACATATAAAATCCCAAATTAGACCAAATGAACAGAGGGTACAGCATCAGGATTGTGTAGACATGATTTTTCAAACTTTAATTTTAATATATGCAACTAATTAAAGATATAAGTTAATATATATCACTATACTGGATAAAAAGTTATCCTACCTGTAAAACCTTTAAAAACTAAAATAAGGGAGAAATAACCAGTAGAGTTGATGAGTAGAAGACCTCATAGACTTCTTTTAAAACTTTTTTCGGGTCAGAATGATGGTATAGCAAGTAGAGCATTTGCCTTGTATGTGGCCAACCCAGATTCCATTCCCAGATTCCCATATTGTCCTCCAAACACCACCAGAACTAATTCGTGAGTGCAGAGCCAGGATACATGGCCAGATATGGCCTTAAACTCTGTGCTTTAGGAATACTCTTGGCTATCCTCCAGTGGCCATATCAGGTGCTGGGGATAAAGCCTATATCAGCCACATACAAAACAAGAGTGATGGCCAATATATTTTTATGGCCAAAATCTTTAAAGAACAATTTATGGATTTTAAAATATAAAACTTTCTAAATACATGTTTATCATTTTGCATAAGTAAACTGCCTTTATAATGTTATAGTAATTCCTTAAGAGAAATAAATATAATATTGGATTTAGCGTGTGACTCAGTAGTAGAGCATTTGCCTTGTATGTGTGAAACCTTGTTTATAAATTCCAACATTACAATTTAAAAAAGATTCATTATTCATTTGATATTTGTTTAATGATAATGACAATATTTGTTTTAAATAATGTACCAAGCATTATGACATACTTCTGTACATTATTCCTCAATAACTTTGAAGTGATCTTACTATTATAGTAACCTTTTCCTGATGAGAAAATTGAGGCTAACAGGCTAGTCCTGTAGGTTATACAACTAGAAACTAGTTTTCTTTGATTTCAAAGCCTATTAGAAACAACTCTCATTTTTCCATGCAAAGCATTAAAACAGCACAAAAGACATCTCATTATGAACAAAATAGAAAGCGAATATAGATCTACATCATATTTTAGAAAGTATTTCCCCTATAGCTACTCTCTCTGGGGGGAGCACATAGACTGGGATGTGCAGGAGGAAACTGCCAGACTCCTAGTACTTCCTGTTTCAGATGTATCTCAGTATATGTCTCACTTTTAGAACAAGTTGTGAATCTTCGGGCAAGATAGTCTCTTTGACTTCATTTTCCTTTTCAGGAAGGTGAGGGATAATTCCACCTCTCTTATAGAAGAAAATCTTTGAAAAGTAAATAATATTTGCAAAGCACTTTTAGAATTACAAAAACTTATGAGGATTCAGTGAATAGTGACTATTATTAATTCACCATCATCCCCATGACCCTTCATCATCACTAAAGTGGTTGAGAAATACAGTGATGTCTGTCTAAGATAGGGAGAATGCTAAGCTTTTTCTCATGAGGGCTGAGGGATGAATACCCACATGGTCTCATGGGGTATAGCTTCACAAGCATATTTTCAAGAACAAACCTCTCAATTAACTCACACAGGGAATTCTGGGACTCCAGAGCTATTTTTCTTTCTTATCCAAATCTTTCTTACTGAATTAAGCTCATGTCATTTTTAAGCATCTTGGTTTTTATTCATTTCTAAAACCACTCAATGCATTTTTAGCAAAGCTCTTAGAGGGCTATGCAATGTCTTGAGTAAGCAGAGCTGTGGAATAGTTCTGGCTCTGATGTTTGGAGACATAGTCCATGCTGCTGGAGCAAGGTCATCTGTAGGAGCCTTACTATGGAGAAAGATCCAACAGAAGTCACTTCCACAGAGAAAGTCTTTCCTGCTGCTTGAGGCATAGCTGGGCATAGTGATAGGAAGAGATGGTAGGCTTTGTTTTTAAAGAATTTTTAATTAAAAAAATGTTTTTGTGTGCTTTACCTGGCTGTACTTGGGCTTTACTCCTGGCTCTAGACTCAGGCATCACTCCTGCTTGGGGCTCAAAGGACTCTATATGGAACCAGGGATGGAATCCAGGCCAGCCATGTGCAAGGGAAGCACCTTATCCAATTGTACCATCTTTCTGGCCCTGAGATGGTGACTTTTCATGTTTTCATTCACTTTCATTGAATGCTCAGTCTTCTAGCCTTTGAGTCGTTATTCTAAATCAAAGCATTCACAATGTTATGGTCCAAAGCACTTGAGTCTATGAGTTGAGCCTGTTCAAATAGAACCCCTGGAGCCATGCCCCACTGCTAGAAGTACAACCTAGTTAACACTTGTGAGAAGCTGTCGGCCTGCAGAACACTGAGTCCAGTGCCATTGCTGATTTGGCCTCTTCCTGAAGCATTGTCTTAACCCCTCTAATCTTTCTCACACTGACCTCATTAGTTCATTTGTGCAGGCCCTGGCAGGGCTGGGTACTTTGGGGGCGTAGGTAGTATTTATCAGAGAGGAGCTTCGTGGGACGGCTTGCATCACAGCTGTCTGGTAGTGATTCTCTGTTGGGAGGAGATTGTCCCTTCCCTGGCATGCAAAAGCATCTCCCTGGTGAGAGCAGCTCCTGATGTGGATGGAGGTTTATCTCCACATCTGAAACATTATTTGGTCTCCGGAGTGTTTTTCAGTTTCTAGCAAGCTGTTCAACTATAAACAATGACTCGGATGGAGGGTTGGAACAGGAGATTTGAGAGCAGGTGCATGTAGTTGGGGCCAGGGCTGGAAGGGAAAGAGAAAGAGATAGAGGTATGGGCAGGCCTTTTGCTGTCCTGTAATCTTACCCACCCACCCCATTCACTGCCATGTGCCATTGGTGTGCCAGATATAGTCCTAAGCATTGGCTCATAGATCTCTACCTCCTAACAACCTTCTAAGGAAGGAGATGTCAAGGGCCAGAGAAATAGTATACTAGGATACTTGCCATGCACATGACCCACAAGTTTGAGACCTGGTACCTATATGGTTCCCAGAGTTCTCCAGGAGTGAATTCTGAGTGCAAAGCCAGGAGTATTTCCTGAGTACAGCTAATTATGGCTCTCAAAATATAATACAATAGTAAGGGGAATAATAATAAATAATAATCATAAGAATGTCAATCCCATAAGAATGTCAACTCTAATGTATCATTAAAAAAAAGGGCTCAAAAAGATGTGTGACCTGGGGCTAGAGTGAAAGCACAGCAGGAAGCACATTTGCCTTGCATGCGGCAGGCCTGGTGGGTTTGATCCCCAGCATCCCATATTGTCCCCTAGCCCTGCCTGAGCGTAGGGCTAGGAGTGGCCCTTCAGCACCATTGAGTGTGGCCTAAAAACAAACAAATAAAATGTCTGATCTGAAGCCTCAGCTTGGTTTGCTACAGATATTTGCCATATCGAATGGTAAGAGGATTCAAACTACAAGCCCCAAATTCCATGATTCTGGAAGCATTAGTCTCCTTTTCTTTAACTTCCTTTATTTTCATGTTGGTTACATATATAAGAGCACCTTTTCAATTCTATATAGTTTTCTTTTACTTGTTTATTCTGTGGTATCAGGGATCAAACCTAGGTTTAATCAAACAAATGTGAGGTATGTGTTTTACCACTTATAATACCACTATCTCCAACCCTTTATAATTGTTTTTATTAATCAAAATTTAGAATCTTCTGTGAGACAGTTGGCCAGGGTAAGGAAGTGATCTTATGCAGTGCTACTCAAATAAGATCTGCAGTTTCAGCATTATCTATTGAAAAATGCAATTCCTAGTCCTCACCCTATAGCTGCTGAATTCCAATTCTTTGGGAAGAGGCCTAGGACATGCTTTAACAGCCTCCTTAGCTAAACCTGGTGTAGACTGAAGTTGAAGAAGCAAAGATACCAGCGATGTTTATGCCTCTTATACTAGGAGACTAGCTAGAGGTAGGGTCTAGCAGGAGGGCTGCAGCAGGGCTCAGGGGACCAGAAGTTTCTCTGCAGAACTTTTAGTTAGCCTTGCTCACATAACCCCATATCTAATGGGAACTCAATCTTGTTTGCACCATAAATACTCCTAGGAGTATGTAGAAGGTACTCAGGAAGTACTAATGAGAAAGAATGGCACTGAATTCTTTACAATAGATAGAGCAAGTGCCAGTGACCAAAACTAAGCAGGACAGAGTGGGGGAGAAGCTGAGATCAGAGTGGGGCAGCTTGAAGAATTGCCCCAACAATGGTTCCACTCCTTCCCATCTTCCTGGGCTTCTGGGGACCACTTCAGTGAGGCTGAGGGAGAGAGATGATGAAAAGGGAAGTGTCTGATAATTTGTGGGCCCTCCCCCTCTAACAGGAAGAGAATTGCCTATATGGAGGACATTATAGTAAGACAAAGATGGCTCCATTCCTTTGTAACTGGAATTTCCATAGGTACAGCCCTTTTAGATGGTTTTCAGGCAATTGGAAAACAGAACCTTCCCACCCCTCCACAACATGACCAAGTCACAATGTCCTGGGAATCTGATATGGCTGAGCATCCTAAGTTTCTATTTTTATCTATTATTTCTCTGGTTCCCTTTCCCAGTACCTTTTATCCTTCTGTACTCATTTCAGTTCTTCTGTCTCTCAGTTGCCTTTTTCCCTCCTGTTCTCCTTATCTCCCATCCTTTTCTCTTTGCTCTCTTCACTTGTCTTGAAAAGTAAAGCTTTCCCTGTCTTGAAAAATTTCTCTCTTTTAAGAAAAGTTCTGCCATCCAAGGAATCAATAAGTAATTTGTAAAGTGGGAAGCAGAGGCGGGAACCAAGGGAAGTGGACATGAGTGCAGTACTTGGTACTTTTCCAACTTTGCCAAACAAGCATTATCTACAGAACCAGGTGTGCCTCCCTCCCCTTCAGCTACCTATCCATTAAAATGGTTTAATTACTTCCTGCACACAAGACAGTTATATAATTAGAAGGCAGTATTCAGACCAAAAATTTAAGCCACCCTCTTCAATCAGGGTAAAATTGTCTGATCAAGAAGCTAATTAAGAAACAAGCGTAATGGCTCTTATTGAAGAGTTAGTTTGGGAAATTCAACTGTACCTTCCTTTGCTCTCCTTGGATCTCTTTCTCCTCTGTTAGCACCCAGAAAGTTGTGGGTATTATTTTGTTTGAATAATATCTTTATTTAAGCACCATGATTACAAATATGTTTGTAGTTGGGTTTCAGTCATAAAAAGAACACTCCCCTTCACCAATGCAACATTCCCACCACCAATGCCCCTCAGCTTCCTCCTCTCCCACCCCCTGCCTTATTCAAGACAGGCATTCTATTTCTCTCACTCACTGACACTGTCATGATAGCTATTAGTATAGTTAGTTCTCTAACTGCTCTCACCACTCTTTGTGAGCCAGTCCTTCCAGCCCTCATCTCTACTGTCTCTGGGCATTATTACAATAATATATATATATATATTTTAAAACCTATAGATAGTCAGACTATTCTGTGTCTATCTCTCTCCTTCTAATTTATTTCACTCAGCATAATAGATTCCATGTACATCCATGTATAGGAAAATTTCATGACTTCATCTCTCCTGATGGCTGCATAATATTCCATTGTGTATACCGTATTTGCTGGCGTATAAGACGACTCTTGAAACAAAAAAGTCAACTGAAAATTGGGGGTCGTCTTATACGCCAAGTATATCCCAAAAAATGTTTCAATATGCTGCTAAATGAAACAAAAAAAAATCAGGCCGCAGAGTTTCCAAATCTCTTTCATGGGGGCTCCCAAACAGTACTTAGGAGATCTGGGGAACACTTCTGGCAAAACTCAACTAACCGAGTTGGTGATTCAGTGCTAGGGTCCAAGGATGGGGTGTTGTTTGGTTCATGTAGTGGGGGAGATTAATTGATGCCACCAGGGAATTGCCAGAAAAGGTGCCTCTGATAAGGGACCAATCACTGCAAGGCTGCTTGGACCGCCTCTCTAACTCAGCCAATCAAAGCAGGCTTTTTATGCATGCAAATTAGACAATGTTTTGGACCTGAATTTACACTGTAAAAAGCCTGCTCAGATTGGCCAGAGTCAGAGAGGAAGTCTATTACAGTATAACCTTTGAACCTTTGCTTGTTTTGATTGGCTTACTGTGGTACATACAGTTGCATCACAGGAACATTCTGTCTGATACAGCGAATATAGGCCTAAACCTATGTTTTAACTGCAAAATTAGGGGGTCATCTTATACACCCAGTCGTCTTATACACCGGAAAATACGGTATGTACCACAGTTTCTTTAGCCATTCATCTGTTGAAGGGCATCTTAGTTGTTTCCAAAGTCTGGCTATTGTAAATAGCACTGCAATGCATATGGTGTGAGGAAGATATTTTTGTATTGTGTTTTCATATTCCTAGGGTATATCCCTAGGACTGGTATAGCTGGATCATATAGGAGCTCAATTTTTAGCTTTTTGTGGAATCTCCACATTGTTTTTCATAAAAGCTGGACTAGATAGCATTCTGTGGGTATTGTTACAGTGACCTGCCTCAAAAATGCCTATCCTCTCCCTGAGGGGTTTACATTCTAGGCATTGTGCAAACAAGGCTGCTAGAGTCAATGAATAAATAGCTGCTGAAGCATCATAAAAGCCTGGGCCCACCTTCTAGAGACTGAGAATCTCTATGAGAGTGAGATATTAGGAATGGTATAAGAGCACAGGCAGAGAGGGTAGACCCTTGTTCTGGTTTAATCAGGCAGGCAAGCCCAAGGACCAGCCTAGAATTGAGACGAAAAGTCCAGTGTTTAGTGTTTTCCAGCAAAATGGCCTCGGCTTTCATCAGGTACTCAGAGGAGTCTGTGGGCTCAAGGATGAGGAACTTCTGTGTAACAGGGAGACTGTTTTCCTCAGTGAAACCTGAAATTTTGTTCACAATGCAGTGGAAGAACCGATGGGAACTGGTGGGAAACTTACCCTGGGTGTTTGTCTTCTAGAAGCCTAGTGAGAGGTGAGTGTGGAGGTTTCTGAAGTTCCTCTCCATTGGCTTCACTGGGGTGTTTAATCGGTTTGATCCTGTGAGTCAGCTCTCCCCTAGGGGTGAAACTCACCCCCACCCCAAACTGCTTTATTCATTATCACAAATCCCAGTCTTCCCCAAGTCTTCCCAGGTGGACCCTTTCTGGTCTAGCCCATTCTTAACTGGCTACATATTCCCTCCCAGTCATCTTTGGGAGCTTAACTTCTTCTCTGGGTTTTCCTGACAGTCAGAGAGAGGACTGACTGAGTACAGTTTCTGCTCTCTCAGCTATGTTCTCTCCTGTACTCTTTATTTCATGGAGCATGGTGATGGGAGCCTGGACTTTATTCTCTCTGTAGTGCCTTACCATTTTATCCCTTTCCTCTCCTTTTCTGCCTGTTTTTTGCTGATCTCCTGGATGGCTGCCTCTTCATCTTTCCCCCTCCCTTCACACACCTGGCTTGCTTCCCCCTCAGGAGCTTGTTCTCAATAGAGATGGAAACATCCCTAACGATATTTCAGAAATGGTTATGGGTTTCTGTTTGTTTTCTAATGGTGTTGGGTTCCAGCTTTTATTGAACTCTATGTTGTCTTTTTATAAATGATTTCCCTCTTTGCTTCCTTTTATCTGTTAGAGCTTACTATTATTTTTTTAAACCCACAATGGCTTATATTATAATATGAATTACATTTCAAGCTAGGAAAGTGAATACTCAAATATATTTATTATAAGAAGGAAGCACTTGGTTTGATAGCACTCAGGATATTCAGCTCCCTGATTTTCTCATGATTCCAGCCACTTCAATTCAACTTAAGCAATTTCCTCTTACCAACAACCACACCATGTCAGACAACTTAAAACCTAGATGTCAGCATTCTTCTTTTTGGACCATAACTTTTTTCCCATTATTATTCTCTAGCTTCAGCAATTCTCCATTTTTATAGAGAGCTTGTGGCATTGACCCTAGCTCCTTTCTGCTCTCTTTTCATTTTTCTTTATCCCCTTTGTGTCCTCACTCCCCTCCTCTTAGCCTAGATTTCATGGGTCCACATACAATCCTTTAAAAAAAATAATTTTTATTGAAACCAATGTGAATTACAAGTCTTTCAAAGTTGTATTTAAGGTACATAGTGATAGTGAGTTAGTGCAATTCCCACAACCAGTGTTGACCTTTCTCTATCATAGTTCCCAGTATGTATCCCATACCTCCACCCTTAGCTCCCTGGACTTCTAGTGTAACAGGTTCTTTTAGTATATAGTTTGTTGTAGTTTGGATCTCTTGATTCTATTGTTGCTGACTTTAAGTTGAGCATTTAGGCCTGATCATTTTTTTTTATTTCTGCTCAATGCTTTGCCCCTGGTACCATAATAATCAATCCTTTCAAACATCTGTCATTCTCCCTCCCCTGCCTGCTTTGCATGTCTGGATAAACAGTCTATACTAAATACAACATTCTTCTTCCACAGGTGCTCCTAGCAACATTTGAAGGTGTGGATAAAAATCACACAACAAATAATGACTCACTCCAAATATAGAGTGACAAATCTCAACCAGGCACCTCAAAGTTGCAAGTAGTTTTCTCATATATGCCTTGTATATTTACTCTCCCTTTTTCCAGGACAATTATTTTCACTTCCTCTTCTTTCCACAAATATTCAGAACTTCCTCTCTTGCCTCCTCTACCTTAGATGATGGCTTTATGAAAGGAGGAGATACACTTGGATGAGAACTACCTGAATCATATTTATCATCATTCCTCCACATGTTCAACAAGTGAATGCTCACCCCTCTTTTCACCTGAGCCCATTTAAAAGAGTTGTCGTCTGATTTCTTGGCGCCCCAGAAGAGTGCGGCCGCTCTGCTCCGCTTCGCGGCCGCGCACTTTTTCTAACCAATAAACCCCATCACAACACACAGGAAAAACCACACTACTAGAGCAATAATGCGGAAAGCTCGTTGGCAAACACTAGGAACTGAGAATGAAGATGATGGCTTGGATGACTCTAAAAATCACAATCATCTGCTTAACCACTCGGATAAGGAATTTAAAATAGAAATATGGAATATGTTTGTAAAACTCCAAGAAAGCATAGATCGATCTGAACAGAACACAAAGACAGAACTCAGAAAACTTCAAACTGAAATGGCAGGCCTGAAAAACACGGTAGCTCAACTGAAAACCTCAGTGGATGCCCTCGACAGCAAGGTAAGAGCAGCTGAGGAGAGAATC
>PVKC010046203.1:0-11268 GCA_004027635.1 Crocidura indochinensis
AAAACTGAGAGACCTTAGTGCCAGTCAACCAATGGTGCTGGGCTAATGTTGTTCAGGGGAGCAATGACTCTGGCTATGCACAACTATCCCTGGAAATCCCACCTGGGCTGCTCTCCACAGAAATGCCTCATGACATGGCTCAGGGATCCCAAACAGGATCGGTAAGGGCCTTGTCCCAGTGCAAACAAGGGTTTTTTAACTTTTATGTCTGCATTCCAGAGAAGTGACTGCCCTGGGAGAGGGGGATGTGCAGCCCAGCAGAGCCTCAGAAACTCAGAGCCAACTGGCCTGCACTTTTGCTTTAGTGAGCATGAGGGTACTAAAGGAAAGGCCACTCCATTTCCTGGCTGTTCTGCAGACAAAGGGTTATTGAGTGTGCAAATAAAGATAAGTGGAGGAGGGCTGAGCTGTGACAAAGCACGGGTCAAACCAGAGATTTGGCTACAGGTTGAATCCTACCCCCCACTTTGTCAACTGTCTTCAGAGGAAATGATGTGTTGGTTTTCTTGATGGTGGTGGGGGTTTGGGCCACATTCGGCTGTGCACTCCTGGCTCTGTGTTCAGAAATCACTCCTGGCAGGCTAAGGGGACCCTATGGATGCCAAGGATGGGACCTAGGTCAGCTGAATGCAAGGCAAGCACCCTCCCTGATGTACTATCACTTGGGCCCAGGAAATGATATTTTAGCTCTTAGCTTCTCACAACATGCATTTGTCCATGAAAGTACACAACTGGAATATATATATATATATATTTATACATATATTTTATACATATATATGTAATATATATTGTATATTCTTTTAAGTTATGTTTTGGGTGTCCTAGTCAATTGGTTTGTTTATCAAAATCCTAGACCTCTGGTTAAATGTTTAACTATCTGAAAACATGATCAATAATATCAGTAACATGTCTAAAATACAAAACTATTAATACTGATAATCAGTGTTTATGCAGAAACACTAATTGAGTCAGAGCTTGCCATGGGACCACACCCAGTTCTGAAACCTATGGCAACCCAGAGCACCACCAGAGCACTGAGGGGGTGGGGGTAGAAACATTGTGCCATTTATTTCTCTAACCCTCTGAAGTGGAGATCTGTAGCTCCTGGGTGGAAAAAAAAATCAGAAAGGGAAGAGGGATAGGGTGAAGCAAGCAGCATCTTGCTGATGATGTATCTCAGCCCCACTTCACCCCCTGCAGGCCTTCAGGCTCTACTCTGGTGTTTACTCTGGGTCCCCCCAATAACTGCAAGACTCTAGGGGGGATATCCCAATCCAGGGAGGCTTGTCCCAGTCCAACTGCCACTGGGGGAGGCATTATCACCCCTTAAATGTATATTGACTAATTCCCTTAAATACATCAACAATTCCCCCTTTTTTATGTTTGTTAAAATAATAATTAAAATGTAATACTGAGCTGGAAAGATAGCATGGAGGTGGGGTGTTTGCCTTGTATGTAGAAGGACAGTGATTCAGATCCCAGCATCCCATATAGTCCCCTGAGCCTGCCAGGAGCAATTTCTGAGCATAGAGCCATGAGTAACCCCTGAGCGCTACCGGATATGACCCAAAAACAAAAACAAAAAAGTAATACAAATGAAATGGTATTGTCCGGGTAATTTAGTTATCCTCTATATTATTCATAAGTTATCCTCTATATTGCTCAAATATCTGGGGAGTTATCCTCAGCAGTCAGTGGAGTTCAGTCAGGTGATGGTCTTTTGCAAATCTTCTAGCAAGGGTGATTGTCAGCTGCATTTCCGCTTCTAATATCTTGAGTGCTATTTTGAAAGTGCCAAAGCCAAGAGATGAAGTGCAGAGAATAAATGAAACAATGTTTATGTAGGGAACATAAATAGTTAAGTTGTCCTCTATATTGTTCATAGGGTTATTTGACTTTCCGCAAAACATCATCTGTCACATAAAATGAATTAATGCCATTAATTTGAATCTTAATAGTTTTGTCACCTTGTTTGCATTTTATTTCTAATCATGTTTTGCTTCGAGAGTGGCGGGAAAGCTGAAAGCATGAGAGATTGATCCTTCCTTTTATGTTTGTCTAGGTCTCAGTTGTGATATGATCAAAATAATCTCAGTCAGCACTGAGACTGCTGTGAGCAGCTTTGTCTTTGCAGAGTGCATCTATCCTTGCTGTTTAGATTCCCTGGAATGCCATCATGGCTCAGGAATATTGGAATGTGACGAGTCCCAACTGATGTTGGAGTTTTTGGCTCACGAATCACGAGATGAGGGGGTGGGTGGAAAGTGCAGGGCCAAAATCCCTCTGGAATTTCAATCTGAGCTTTTCTCAGTTCTAGACTCGAGCATTATATGAGACTGAGGTATGGTCCGGGTCATATTCCAGTCCCCCTGGATTGTGATCACATATGTGTATAATGCCAGTAGACCATTGAGTTTATACAAAGACCTTGGAATGGGCCCTAAGTCAATATGGCAAGTGCTTTCAGGGGAGATGAGACCCAGACCCCCGAGTCACCCCATGAAAGCACAGGACCTCTGGGAGCAAGGCCTGGGAAAGAACCTGAGCCACCCTGACTCCTGACTCAGTTCCCAAATTTGCCAGGAAACCATTTTGTGTTCATACCCAGAGGTGCTATTGTGGCAGCAGTGGTCACTCAAAAACAGATGAAGCTCTGCCCTTAGAGGTGGCCCGGATGGTGCCCTGGTTCTGTCCTGTACCCCTCTCCACACATGTATGATCAAGAGCATCTCAAATGGCCATGACCATTGCTGACCATTCTTCTGCCATCATACAGGCGCACAGAATACCTTCCTGCTGGGATGTGATGAAGGACTTTCTAGATACTCTTCCCCTGGTCCATCCAATTTTAGAAGAAATTTGGGGGTGGTGAGGGTGCCTGGCAACAAGCCCACTGTTCACTTCAGCACTTCTGGAAACTTCCATGACTCACCAGCCCTGGCAGGCAAAGAACCCCAGGGGCAGGTAAGAAAAGGTATTGCTGAGCCCTGGGTGCAGGGGCTGACTGGGGAGTGGGATGGAGGAGTTTAGAGCTCAGTTAAGCAAAGGAGGAAAGCATGTTCCCTCCTGGCATGCCTCCTGCTCCCATCCCTTTGAGTATCCGCCTTAGTGTGGCACTTGCCTAAGCCTAGATCAGCTGCGCCCCTTTCAAAGGACCACTTCTCCAGGGTAATTGCAGTTAAGACCAGAAGCAGAGTGTGCAAGAGGGAGAGTTGAGAGAGGGAGAGTGTGTGAGCGAGAGAGAGTGTGAGAGGGGGCTTGTGTGAGCTGGAGAGGTGCAGTGTGCGGGGAAAGGTGAACAGGATCCTGTGAGCGCCCAGCAGAAGGTTGGGCTTTCTGACCTTCTCTTTTTCTCCTCCAGTCTCTAGGGAGAAGTAGGAACAAACAAGTGCTTCGCTGACTGAACTGGGACAAGCTCAGAACTCAGTCCCAGTGGAGCCCAAGCATAATCTGGGCTAGAACTTCCGAACCACAGGATAGAATGGGGTGACCTTTGGGCCACGGCCTGCGGTCAGCATATCATCCTGCAGCTGGGGCAATGGCGGTGCATGGGGCTCTATGGGTGAGCAGGGGAGAGGCAGAAAGAGGAGGTCCTGGAGAGGATGTGCAGCCCTGTGACCTTTACTCTGCCTGCTGTGACCCAGAGCCCCTCACCCGGCCTCGCTCCTGGACCTGGCAACACCAGGGCTCTCGCACCTGGCGTGGTTGTCTGGGGCAGCCCAGGGCCCTTTCTTAGGAACCCATTAGCAGCCAAGGCAGGCCCTCGCCCCACTCTGGCAAGCTCAGCCCTGCATAGCTGGGCCGTGAAATCATGACCCAGGTACATCTGCTTCCACTTAGTCTCCGGCTGAGCAGAAACACGTGTGTGCAGCTCAGAGGCGGCTCTGTGGAATGGCTACTGGGGTGGGCTGTGCTGCGGATGCAGCTAAGCACCCCCTGCTCCACCAAAAGTGTGTTTCTTGGCATGCTGTCCAGAGAGACGCTAATTAGGTTCTACGGGTGGAGCTGAGAGTGTAGGGGGAGGAGAGTCCAGATTTGTCTCATCTTACATGCAGCCAAGTCTGCAGAGAACTGGGGGTTTCTCAGCGCTGAGGATGGGTGGCCCTAAATGAGAGAGAGAACGTGTTCCGCCATGTTTAGGGGCTATGTCCCAGGCCTTTTTGTGAAGCTATAGTCTGTAAGCAGACAGGAAGTGCTGGTACAAACAGTCTTTACTTGGGTGTCATTGGTATAACAATGGGGGACAGGAACTCCTAGAACAGGGCAACGGGGACTACATTATATAAGCCAGATCCCCCCCTAGCCTTCCCTCTGGCCTCTTCTTTGGAAAATAAGCTTCCTGGTTCTGAGAAAGCAGCAGCAATATCAGAGTCCTGAATGGGCAGCCAGGTAGAGAAATGCCTCCCTGCCATTTCTTCCGCGCAGGGATCACCCTTGAGAGGGCTCAGAGGACCCCAGGGGATGCCAGAGATTTAACCCAGGTCAGCCCACATGCAAGGCCAAATACCCTCCCCCACTTATAAGGAAACAGAGACTCTTATGGCCCCTGGCCAAGTGTGTGTGTGTGTGTGTGTGTGTGTGTGTGTGTGTGTGTGTGTGTGTGTGTGATATGTGTGTGTATGTTGTGGTGTAAAGCCCCAAGCTGAAGTGTTGGGGTAGGTCAGAGACTATGCCACTGTGCCTTAAGGATTGCTCCTTCTGAGCCACCATAGATCCTACCAGATTGCTCCTGCTGATGGTCATTGCTGAACTGCTGTAGAAAATATTTATGGACTCTCTTCCTGCTTGCTGCCTTTTGCCACTTCTCCTACTGCTTCGGACCTAACTGCTGTGCTATGGCTCTGGCTTCCCAATTATCTATTGAAGGAAAGAACATTCCTAGAGAGGTCTCACAAGACTCCTGCATTGTTTCATTGGCCAGAGCTGAGGCACTCTCCCTACCAGAATCATGAGCCTCAACCTGCACTGAGGCACTCCAGGAGGCCCTGGTGGGGCAGCTGTGTCAAACTGTCCTCAGGAAGGAACCGTGTGGGGACAGGGACGCAGGATGCTGCTCCCCAGGCCAGAAAGAGGACAGGCAGTAAATAAGGAGCTGGCTAGGTGGAGTCCCATCCACACTGCCCACCACTGGGTTCTCTTGGGCATGGAATCCAGGACTCAGGAAGAAAAGGCAGGAATGTGTGAGTCCAGAAACTGATTTTGCAACCATCAAGAAACTGGGAACCCAAAGGAGTGAATCCACCTGCTTGCTGGTGTTCAAACTCCAGGCCACCCTCTGCACTGGCCCCAAATAGGCACTGCCAGGCAGGGATGCAGACCTGAGAGTCCACCTTCCAATTGTTGTTGCTACTCCTTCCACAGTAACTGGGTCAGGGATGCAGGTCCAGGCAGTGGTCAAGGTTGGCCCCAAGACCACAGAACTCTAGGCATGACTCCGGTGTGCCCCAACCACAGAGGCCTTATGTGGCGTTGAATCCTAGGAGAAATATCAGGGACAGGGCAGGCCTGCCAGGGTCTGAGCACAAACTTTCCAGTGAAGGCCAAGAACATGGTTACACACGCACATGCATATATACACACATGTACATATACACACTCATGCATATACGCATGTTCACTCATTATACACATACACACATGGGCACACATACTCGTACATGTAGACACATGCATTCAAAATGTGCATGTATTCGTGCACACACGTGCATGCATACTCACTCTCACATGTGTGATATATATGCTAACTCACACACATGCATATGCATGCTTAGACAATTCATGCTCACTCATACATGTACATATAATACACATTCACTCACATACACTTATGTATATGCACATAGACAAATGTGTACATGGTCCTTCAAAATAGCCTAAGTCCTTGTCCCATGGAAACAAACCCTCACAAGGTACAAGGATAAGGTGAGGCAGAACTTGAAACCCCTTTTCCATGCCCCATCCCCTGAGCTCACACCTCACCTTACCCCGGGCCCTACCAGTGCGAGGGGGGGGCGGGGAAGGGCTCCCTCATCCCCACTGAGAATGAACAGCTTTACTAAGAATGAACAGGGCACAATTTCTACCTCGTCTGTCCTGGTCCCACCCCTGTGAGCAGATTCTCTGTCCCACCCACCCCTGCAGAACCAGGGAGAAATTAGAAGTGTCAGGGGGAGGAGCTGGAGCAGGTCTATAGGACCAGTGAGTGGTTTCACTGTTGCCCTGACTGAGATACGCCGAAAACCTATGTCCCTTTCAGGATTTATGGCCAGGCCCTCCAGTCTCCACACAGCCTCCTTTCTGAGCAGCCAGATGCTGCGGGCCTGCACTTCCTCACAATTCAGCAAAGAGACATAAATAAATAAAGGAAACTCTGCCCAACATTTGCTTCCTAACAATTGCCAACAAGCAGGCGCTTAAAGGGACCAAATTCTTCCGGAGAACAATGGCTGTGAGGGGCCCAGCCCATGGAAGGATTTTCTGTCTGATTATTACGGCTAGTTGCATTTTAAAAAAATGAATAAATGAAAGCAGGGGGTGGGGCATGGTTGAGATTCCTCTCAGCCCCAGGAGGCCTCCTGAGCTTCAGCTTCTGTTTATTTGTTTGTTTTTGTCAATATGTCGAGTGTCTGAGATTTGGAACATGCTTCTCGCAGTTATAAAAATTTCTCTGTTAGAGACTGTATTGAAAAACAAGAGTTTTGGCTTTTTTCCCCCCACATTGGGCTGCTATAATGGAACCTGTGGGTCCTTGATACACCATCATTTTTGTTTTGGTTTTTGGGTCACACCCAGTGATGCTCAGGGGCTACTCCTGGCTATGTGCTCAGAAATCACTCCTGGCTTGGGGACCATATGGGATATCTGGGATCGAACCACAGTCAGTCCTAGGCTAGCGCCCGCAAAGCAGATCCCTTACCACTTCATGCCACTGCTCCAGTACCTGATACACCTGACCTTCCTCCCTTCTGTCCCTGGCAACTAGCCTGCCTAGTGGCAGTACGGACATACCCACACTCAGAGCAGCCCCCAGCACTCCAGGCCACCCTGGTCCCTAAGTTCTGTTCAACCTACACAGACAACTTCCAATGGTTCTAGCTGAGCCTGCAGGCAACTCTTTCCTGCTCTGATCTGCAGCTATCAAGAGAAACAGGAAAAGCACTGACTGAATCAGCCAAATGTCTGGGCCCTCAACCTACCCATCCCAGCTACCCTGGGAGATGATCGGGGGTCCTATTTCATGAAGGCAGAGCTAGTGCACTCTGTGGAGTATGTCTGACTTGCAGTGCATCTATGTGGACCTTTTGCATCTTGGGTGCTGCTGGACCAGCAGGAAAAGGGAAGGCTAGCCTGCTGCTCATCTTCTGGCATGCACAGAGCCGGGGGAGGGGGGAGGAACAGAGAGAAGCTCCCTTCACATGGCCAGACCCTCTCTGGAGTATGACTTCCAGAGAAGTCCCATGCTCAGGGGAGGACAATGCTTTGAAGGGGCCTGGGACCAGTCGATCCCAAGCAGCCACTGCTGTCTGGCTGGTGTGTCATCAAATGTAGCATGATTCTGCATCTCTTCTCACTGATTCTGGCAGCCCTGGTTCTGCAAAATCAGGTGCCTCCTCATTAACAGACTACCAGGGGACAGTTTAAAATGAAGGCTGGGGGGACCGGGCAGTGGCGCTGGAGGCAAGGTGCCTGCGCTAACATAGGACGGACCGCGGTTCGATCCCCCGGTTCCCCATATGGTCCCCCATGCCTGCCAGGAGTGACTTCTGAGCAAATAGCCAGGAGTAACACCTGAGCGTCACCGGGTGTGCCCCCCCCAAAATAAAATAAAATGAAGGCTGGAACTGACAGATGCACTATTAGAGCACCATAGCAGTGAAGGACTCTGCAGATATAAGGCACTCGGGATGAGAAAACTGACCTGTGAGAGTTGGGAGAGAATCAGGAGGTTTGAGTCATCCCCAAGGAGCATCTCTAGATCCTCAGCAGCTCCCCATAGGAAAAGACCCAGAAGCCTGCATGCCCAGGTCCCACACACCCCCTTGGGTCAAGTAGTAGTATCTGAGATCAGATTTGCCACCCTGGCATGGCCACAACTCATTGTCATGGGCGACTCCTTCCTAAGTGCTCTCACTGCCAACATGCACAAGCCTCAGCCTAACACTGCCTGGAGAACATCAGACAAGAGCCAAGTAAGTGCTTGGTGGCAGGTCCCACACCACAAAGATAGCCCATCAGTCAAGGTGACAAGATGTGACAATCACCACTATAGAACCCTGAAGGGAAGCCACCATGGGAGAGGATGTCAGGAACAATGCTAAGGGCTGGAGGGAAGGGAAGGGAAGAAAAGGGGAGGGGAAAGGAGGGATAGAAGAGAAGAGGAAGAGAAGGGAAGGGAAGGGAAAGGAAGTCGAGAAAGGGGAAGTGAAGGGGAGGGAGGAGAGAGAAAGGAGAGGAAAATGGAAACAAGAAGAAAAGAGAAGGGAAGGGAAGAAGAAAGGAGGACAAGTTACACCTAATAATTGCACCAAGTAATCGAAAAATCCCTAAGATTTCACACATAATCAATATGGCTCCATGTGCTCCCAAGCTCCCCATTGAGACCCTTGCATCTCCTACTAGCTTGGCACAAGCCCTGCTTCCTGTACATGTAGATCGCTGTTGGAATCCAAAGATGGAATCATGAGAGCATGGGGAAAGAGGGAAATGTCCCTCAACATTCGGGGTGCTGAAGTTTGCTACGTTCCAGAATTCCCATTCCCATGCTCAAGGCCAGTCACTGATTCACACCAGTCTCTATGTGCCTATTTTTGGGGTAATAAGGCTAATTAAACTGATTTTAGGACGTGGTGATCCACATTTTCCATAGCTCAGGGTCTTGTAGCTGCACCCAAAGATGGACAGCTGGCAGCAAGCGTCCTGCCCTAGTGCAGTTGTATGGATGTCAGGAGGGAGCCCCTGGGGCATACTCTATCCCTCTCTCACCTTCCTTGCTGTAATAGGTTCTCAACAGCCAGGGTTGGCCTATGCTTGCCCCTATGCTTGCCCCTAACCCTTCTCTGCTTTATTGACTTCTGCTGTAAGTTTGAAGGATCAAATGAGGCTAGTGGCTCTCGGTGTTTCACAGCCTGAAACAAACCTTCCAGACCAACACCCCTCCTCAGGATTGAGGAAATGGAAAAGTGAAGCAAACTGTCCAGCCTTGTCTCCTAATCCTAATGGAGTAGCTAGAATCAAACAGTTTCTTCATCTGACTGTTTTCTATTGCTGGTGTAGCAAATTTCCCACCAACTTAGACTATATTACTGTCTTGGTCCAGAGAACTAGTCCATGAAGTAAGGTGTTTGCCTTACACATGACTGTCCTGAGTTTGGTGCCCTGCACTACACATAGTCCTAGAAGAACCACCAGTAGTAAACATCTGGTGGTGACCAAAGAAAATCCAAAAGCAAAAATACCAGTGCCCTGCTAAACAGGTGTGAAGTTGACAAGTCTATAATGGGGGGCCAAGGAAGACAGATAGGGCAAGGTTCATACCTGGAATGTGGATACTCAAGTTTGATCTCTGGCTCTACATGATCTTAAACATCACCCAGGAGACCTGCGTGACCCTCAGAACCAAAGGCTGCAAACAACAACAGTTCTTATACCCTTACATTGGACAACAGGTTTGGTTGGCTGGGAAGTGGAAGGTGGGTCCGAAGGTCTCCTGAGCACACTATGGACAGCCTCCTATATCTCAAATGAGTCTTAAGTAGGTAAATCTAAACCAGTCAGAGGGGTATCCATGCTCCTGAGAGCTGTAGCAAAGAGCCATGACTAGGCCATGGTCAGAAGCTACCTCCTCTCCCTACCTCACGTTTTCCTTCTTCTGCCTTCAAATTCTTTGCATGCTACATTCTGTTTTCTCTCCATCTATGTGTGATTACCACCTGGATAATCAAAAGAAACTCCTCATTTTAAAAGCAGCTGATTAACGACTCTAATTCAGCTGGAACCTTCGCTTATCTCTGCCCTATTGCCTGATTTGCTCACTAGTAACAGAGATTCAAGTGGAGATACCTGGAAGGAGCCATCATCCATCTTTCACACTGACTGAAGCAACTGGGGAAAGGCATGACAATCAGGCAAAGGCAAGACTTTGAGACATTGAGTCAAAGGGTATCAGGACATTAATTCTCAAGAAAGGCTGAAGACGAGAGGCAACCCCTAGAATTCCAAAGGCATTGAGTGACCTTTGATGGGATTCCAGAAACATGGCAGGAATAGAGTAAGGCTAGAGATGGGGATGGCTGCAATGTGTGCTATCTGTCCTATCTGTGGGATAGGATAGAAGAGGGAGAGGCCAAACCAAGAAAGAGATGCAGGAGATGCGGTAAAATGCCTTTGTTTTTAGCTGAAGACTAAGCTGTGAATGAGTAGGAAGCTTTTCAGGAAGTTTAATCAAGAAAAATAAAGATATGGGAAACAAATCCTGAAGTTTAGGGCAGAGACACACTGGAGCTCCAACCAAAGAGAGGGAGCAACATCAAAGAACATGAGGACAGGGGCCAGAGAGATAGTACAGTGGTGTTTGCCTTGCAAGGAGCCAATCCAGGAACTAAGGTGGTTGGTTCAAACCCCGGCATCCCATATGGTCCCCCGTACCTGCCAAGAGCTATTTCTGAACAGTTAGCCAAGAGTAACCCCTGAGCTCCGCCAGGTGTGGCCCAAAAACCAAAAACCAAAAGCAAACAAACAAAAAAAGAACATGAGGACATTAGGGAGAAATCTAGTACATAGCACTTCTTAGTGTGGCTCTAAGCCAATTCCAGAGTAAAGGCTTCAGACTTTACAGACAAGTCTCAAAGACACAGGATAGTCTGAACGTGCTCTGATTTCTGGCACAAATTGACGTGTTTGAAGGAAACAAAAAACACTTGGTAAGCTTTTATGCAGTATTGAGTCTAATCAAAAACTCAAACCAAAATATTAAAAAAGAGAGCCCCACCAATATAATAGGTCTATATAATCAAACTCAGAAATAACAGAGGTGATAGAATTAGTATTACATTTTTTAAAAACATCTAAAATAGCTATTGTCAATATTTTCCAAGGAAAGCTTACAATGAAAATAAAACCCTAAGGCTTTTAATCTAGAGTCTCAAATTACAATTTAAAAAATCCTGAAAATTCACTGGCCAGGCTTACAAGTCATTAGATGCACTATAGGAAAATATGATAAGGGACACTGGACAAAACTTGAGGCATTTCGAAAGAAAGAAAGAA
>PVKC010046204.1:0-11286 GCA_004027635.1 Crocidura indochinensis
CCAACACCAGGCACAGATAATGAAGATGGCAACTCTCATGACCTAAAAACTGCCAACCACCTAGTTAGTCTCTTAAATATGGAGTTTAGAGAAGAAATATGGAGGATGTTCATAGAACTCAAAGAAAGCACAGATCAAGTTGAATGAAACACAAATAAGAATCAAGAGTATAAGAAGATAGAAATCAGAAAACTCCAAACTGAAATAACAGGTCTGAAAAATTCAGTAGCAGACCTCCGTATATGCCAGAGACCCCTTAGCCCGGCCTAGGTTTGGGGTGCCAGACCTGAGTCACCCGGCCCCCCTCTTCCTCTTTCCTCCAGAGCTCCAGGTGGGTTTCTGGGAGGACCTTATGGGGCACCCTGGGTTTTCCCCACTTCCAGGCCGGCTCCAGAGATTGGCTTAGAGGGTAGGGTTTGATCTCCTGTCCTTCGGACCTGGGAGGGTGCTCCTCCCTTCCTGGAGCAGGATTTTCGAACATACTCCTCCCAACCATCAGTACCCCAGATTTACCCTTTTTCACTTCAGTACCACACAGTTCTAATCACAGACCAAAGATGTACAGTGGATCTATCAATCGCAAAACTATTTCAAAGGACATAAAGTGTACACATATGTCTTTTGAATATTTTATGTATATATTCTTTAACAGCTATAACTCTCTCTATATATTCTTTTACCATGACGTTTCTATCCACCTTTCATCTTGTCTTTTCTTTGTGAGCTGTTCAATTAGGAGTGTTGGTGGAAGTGTCCCTCAGTTTAATGCCTATGATTGAACTATGTCATGGAGATTGTTGGTCTTGTTCCTATGGCCTCCAGATGTGCCGATAACACTACATGGCATTGATCCTTCTTTGCATAGATACATTAAAATGGGAAAATACTATACATACAGATAAGTTCTTATCTAATAGAGGTAGGAACACACAAATCTCTGTACAATGGGACCTTACACCCTGAACATTGATATAATGACCTGACACAGGCCTCAGATGTATGGGCATCCTCCATTCACGCCGGAACCAGGCAAGCTATCTACGAAACATCCAAGTTTTTTTTATAGCAACATCTAGAAGCAATCCTCTACCAAGGCTCTGACATCGACCTCCTGAAAAGAAACTTCCGTTAACACTGAGAAGACCTGACAACAACAATGACCTGCTCTACAGGACATGGTTCTCTCTATTGCCCCTTAATTATGAGGTGAAACGAGAGGATACCCTACACCATCCTGACTGCAATATGGGATATGCAGATTCCAGGATCTTTAATATAGAAGCATGATACCAACAACAGAGACTATGTGAGGAATGGAGGTATATTGCCACTACAGACGATGACTTTGATTGGACAGACTAGTTTTCTTGGAGCCTAGGGTCGGTCTTGTGCCAGGAAACTTCAGGGGTAGGGTCTCCTTGTATTTAGGCAATAGTTTTTCTTCCCATGTCCCTTATATTTTGGTGGACAAACAATAATTGCCACTCTAACACCGTTTTTTACTGTTGCCTTGACCCCAATCCTTAAGAAAAACAACCCACTGAAACTTTTGAGGTTAACTTAAACTAGTATGCATGCGCATGGAACTATATCAATGTACTTTGCCCTCAATGTTTAAAGAGTTACATTAAGTCTAATGTCTTTAGATTATATTATGTGCTGCTAAGAAATAGTATGTACTACAATCTGGGGATTTGAGGGACAAAGTAATTGTACTGTACATTGGTTCAGTTTTGTTTTTCTTAATGTTCTTTGGTTGAAAGTTCAAGGCTGGGATATCATCGATGGGACTACCGAGAATTCTGTTTATGGGTTATTGTGCTTCCACTGTAACTTTACCCTGTCCTCTTTCTTTGCATTTTTGTTCTCATAATTAAAAGAAAAATTAATAAAAATAAAGAATCAGTGAGCAGGAAGTTGAGATGCATAACATCTATATAAAACAAAAGGGGTAGAACAAAATCCTTAAAGCAAGTGATCATACCATGGAAAATTACTCAAAGAATGTGAACAGATGAAAATAAACTTATTTGATAAGCTCAAAGGAAACAACATAAGAACCATTGGAGTCCCAGAAACCCAGAAAGAAAATTCCCAGGAAGAATCAACAGTCAAGGACATTATTACAGGAAATACCCATAGATAAAGGCTGCATGCAACCAAATCCTGCATGCTGGAAGAGTACCAGCTAAGAGACTCAAAGAAAAGTACCCCAAGACACTTCCTAGTCACAATGATAAATCCCAAAATAGAGATGAATACTGAAAGTAGAAAGATCAAAAAGGGAAATTACATTCAAAGGAGTATTCTTAAGATTTATAGAAGACCTGTCACAAGAAACTCTCAAGGCCAAAAGGGCAGTGGTGATACTTAGTAACAAAACTCAATGAAATGAATGTTTTGCCTAGAATACTGCATCTTCAGGTTTTAAGGAAGTATATATAACTACACAGATGAATAACAGTTCAGAAACTGTACGGACTCAAAACCAGCCTTAAAAGAAAACTGGAAGGTTTCCTTTAAGACAAGACCAATCAACAGACACCCCAAATTTCTACACAAAAATGGCACTAAATCCCATGACAATTCTCTCTCTCAATGGACTCAATGCACCATTGAAGAGACACAGAACTTCTAAATAGATTAAAAAAAAAAAAACAAAAACAACTGAACCCAATCTTCTGCTGCCTACAAGAAACACCTGAATAGTCAGAACATAGACTCAAAATCAAGGGCTGTAGGAAAATAATACAATCAAACAACACCTTTAAAACGCTGGAGTGGCCATATTAATATCAAATGACACAAACTGTAGACTCAGCAAAGTTGTAAGGAACAAAGATCGACATTTTGTACTAATCAAGGTATATGTAAAACAGGAAGAAATCACACTCATAAGCATATATGCTCTCACTGAGGGACCAGCAAAATATTTATTAAAATTGTTGACAAATCTGAAAGAAAATGTCAATAGTAGAACAGTAATTGTGGGAGACCTGAACATATCCCTTTCATCCCTTGATAGATCAATTAGTCTGAAACCCAACAAGAATATAACGCTCTGAAAAGAGAAATGGAAAGAGGTGAACTAGTAGATAGATATAGAACGCTCCATCCCCAGAAACTTGGATACACATGTACTCCAGTGCTCATGGGTCATTCTCCAGCTAGAACACATGCTGGCACATAAAACATATCTTTATAAAATCAAGAGGATAGAAATCCTGCTGACTACCTTCACTGATCACAAGGCACTGAAATTAGATGGGAAATAACAAAGAGACACAGAAGAAAAACTTTAATATCTTGAAATTAAATAGTTTACAACTGAACAACCAGTCAGTAAGAGGTGAAATCAAAGAGGAAATCAAAACATTCCTGGAAACGAATGACAATGAAAACACAAATTATCAGAATTTATGGGACATAGCAAAAGTGATATTGAGAGAAAAATTTATAGCTTTACAGGCACACATCAAGAAGGAAGAAGGGGCCTACATCAATAACTTAATAACACAGCTTATAACATTAGAAAATGATCAACAAAATAACTAAAAATAGGTAGGCATAGGAAATAACAAAGCTTAGAGTAGAAATCAGTGAAGCAGAAATCCAAAAAACAATCTGAAATATAAACGAAAGCAAATATAGGTTCTTTGAAAAAATAAACAAGATTGATAAACCACTGGAAAAACTCACCGAAAAAGGGAGAATAAAATTGATATATCAGATTAGAAATGAAAAGAGGGAGATCACTTTAGATATTGCAGAGATTAAAAGGGTAATCAGAGAATACTTTGAGAAACTCTATGCCACTAAACAGGAGAACCTGGGATAAGTTTAAATTCTTGGACTCTTATCACCTTCCAGGATTGAGTAAGAATGATGTAACATGTCTAAACAGCCCCATTACTATTGAGGAAATTAAAATGGTAATCAAAAGTCTTCCAGAAAACAAAAACCCAGACACAGTTGGATTCACTAATGAGTTCTTTCAACCCTTTAAAGCAAAACTACTACCAATCCTTTCTAGGCTCTTTCATGAAATTGAAGAAACATGAACACTTCCAAATAGTTTTTATGAAGCTAATGTCACGTGATACCAAAGCCAGACAGAGATGCTGCAAGTAAACAAATTTACAGACCAATATCTCTTATGAACACAGATGCAAAGATCCTCAACAAAATTCTGGCAAATAGGATCCAATACCTCATCAAGAAGGTCATTCCCCACAACCAAGTAGGTTTTATTCTTGAATGGAAGGATGATTTAACATCCATAAATCAATCAAGATAAAACACCATATCAACAAAAATAAAAATAAAAACCATATGATTATATCAATAGATCAGAGAAAGCATTTGATAAGGTTCAAAACCCATTCTTGATAAAAACCCTCATCAAGATGGGAATGAAAGAAACTTTTCTCAGTATAGTCAAGGCCATATACCACAAGCCAATGGCAACTATTATTCTCAATGGAGATAAAATAAAAGCCTTTCCCCTAAAATCTGGTACAAGACAAGGTTGTCCTCTCTCACCACTCCTATTTAATGTAGTTATGGAAGTACTTGCCTTAACAATTAGGCAAGGAAAAGATATGAAAGGCATCCAGATAGTAAAAGAAGAAATGACACTCTCACTTTTTGCAGATGACATGATACTATATTTACAAATCCCTAAAGACTCTGCCAAAAGGCTTCTAGAAACAGATTCATATAGTAAAGTGGCACTTACAAAATTAACATGCAAAAATCAATGGCCTTCAAAAAACACCAATAATGATAGAGAAGAAATTAATTTAAAAAATACAAATAAATAAAAAAATTCTGTTCACATTAGTGTCACACAAACTCAAATATCTTGGAGTCAACTTAACTAAAGATGTGAATGACCTATATAAAGAAAACTACAAAAGCCTACTTTAAGAAATAAGAAAGGGGGCCCAGAAAGATATCATGGAGGTAAGGCTTTTTTCCTTTCATGCAGAAGGTCATTGGCTCAAATCCTGGCATTCCATATAGTCCCCCGAACCTGCCAGGAGCGATTTCTGAGCATGGAGCCAGGAGTGGTCCATGAGCGCTGCCGGGTGTGACCCCCCCCCCAAAAAAAAAGATAGAAATAAGAAAGGGCACAAGGAAATGGAGACACGTGCCCTGTGTCTCAAATCCTCATGGATTGGCAGGATAAACATAATTAAAATGGCAATAATTCCCAAAGAATTGTACAGATTTGATGTAATCCCACTAAAGATACCCATGACAATTTTCAAAGAAGTGGATCAAAAACTCCTGAAATTCATTTGGAACAATAAACACCCATGAATAGCTGAAACAATCCTTGAGAAAAAGAATATGGGAGGCATTACTTTCACCAATTTTAAATTGCATTACAAAGTTATAGTTATTAAAACAGCATGGTATTGGAATAAATACAGATCCTCAGATCTTTGATAAAGGAGCAAGAAATCAAAATGAAGCAAGAAATCCTCTTCAACAAGTGGTATTGGCACAACTGATAAGTAACTTGCAAAAACATATGAACTAGGACCCCCATCTAACACCATGAACATAAATCAAATCCAGAAGGATTAAAGATATTGATATAAGGCTGAAATCATGAGGTATATAGAACACCATGTAGGTGAAGCACTCCATGATATTGAGACTAAAGGCATCTTCAAGTTGGAAACAGCACTCTCCAAAACAAGTAGAAGCAGAGATAAACAGATGGGAATATATTAAGTTGAGAAGCTTCTACACCTCAAAGGAAATAAATAGTAATTTGGATACAAAAACCACTTATAGAATGGGAGAAACTATTCACTCAATACCCATTAAATAAGGGGCTAATATAAAAAAATATACAAGGTACTGGGGCCGGAGAGATAGCATGGAGGTAGGGCTTTTACCTTCCATGCAGAAGGATGGTGGTTCAAATCCTGGCATCCCATATAGTTTCCCCAGTCTGCCAAGAATGATTTCTGAGTGTAGAGCCAGGTGTGACCCCTGAGCACTGCTGGGTGTGACCCAAAACCAAATGTATATATATTTGTATATACATACAAAGTACTGACAGGACTTAAGAAGAAAAAACATCTAACCTAATCACAAAAAGAGAAGAAATTAACAGACAATTCCTCAAAGAAGAAATACAAATGGCCCAAAGACACATGAAAAAATGTTCCACAGCACTAATCATCAGGGAGATACAAATCAAAACAACTATGTGGTACCATCTTACAACACAGAGACTGGCACACCTCACAATGAGCAATAACAATCATGGCTGGCGGGTCTGTAGAGAGATAGGAATTCTTATTCATTACTGGTGGGAATGCCATCTAGTCCAGCCTTTATGGAAAACAATATAAATATTCCTCAAAAAATGGAAACTGAGCTCCCATATAATCCAGCTATACAACTCTCAGGGATATACCCTACGAACACAAAAACACAATACAAAAATGCCTTTTGCACACCTATATTTACTGAAGCACTATTTACCATAGTCAGAGTCTGGAAACAACCCAGATGCCCTTCAATAGATAAATGGTTAAAGAAACTGTGGTACATAACACAATGGAATATTATGCAGGCAATAGGAGAGATGAAGTCATGACATTTTTTCTATACATTTTTTATACATTTTCTATACAAGGATGTACATGGAATCTATTTTGTTTAGTGAAATAAGTCAGAGGGAAAGAGATAGACAATGACTGAGAGAAGTATAATGCCTGTCTTGAATACATGGCTGGTGAAGGATGATTGGGGGCATTTTCGATAGGAAAATATTTTCTAGAAGGAGAAAACAGTAAACATAATAAAAACACATGTATGGCATGATAATATTATTAAATCAAAGGAGGAATGTGTATAGTAGAGCATCAAAACAGAATTGCTGTTTGTAATGTGACTATTATGTTTAGTTACTCTCAGATAAGTGATGCTTAATATAACACTTATATGACAAGAAGATCATCAGGCATAGATGAAATAGAATAAATACCTAATAGCAGCAAGCTATTATGCAATTATTTCAAGATGAGCTTGGCCTATCTAGGGAGTATAAAGTGTAAAAAGGTGGATAACGAGATGAGATGGAACTTACTCAGGAAGTAAGACAGACCTTGACAGATCTTGTTGGTTATGGTTTATTTCTAGGTGAGATTATATATCACTAAAAATAACTTTTACCTCACTACGTATACTTTATTTACTTTAAGGACTCTGTATTTGTTATAATCTTTAAATTATGAAATAACTGGGCACTGAATTTTTATGAACAAAAATTTTTGAGCTTAAACAGTTTACAACATACTTAGGGAGGCTGAGAATTGTGCCTTTGTGAAGATATATTTTAAGAGATAGAAGCAGAAGATGTGATCCAGTTAAGATGCTGTTGTAGTAAAAAAGAGAGACTGTAAAACTTGCATTCTGTTGGAGAAGGCAAGAAATAGAAGGAACAAAGTCCTATTTTAGAGTAGAGTCAAAGGATATGCTGACTTATGAGACATGAAGGGGTGCTTCTGAGGAAAAAGAGTTCATTGTGGGAGGACTCGAGTGGATTATGAATCCTGGTGACTGAGGAGTCTGAAGGGTATCTAGAGATCAATTCAATTATATCCCAACAGAGTTAATTTTTTGAAAGAGTTCTGTGCCAGAGATAAGGGATGAGTGACGGGCAGATGACTCGAAGGGATATGAATAGCTTTCAGCTCTGAAACTAGAGCAATATCTCCATTGCTTAGATTGCAATTGTCTCACCCATGTTAGGTTTCATTCTCTAGTTAATGAATTCATTTGCCATCTGTTTTCTACTTGTACCATTTTTTGATTTCTGATTTACCCATCTGGCTCTAAAAATTATATAATTTTTAAAAATAATTTATTACATAGATATCAGTCTGAATCTCTACTCCTTGATCTACTTCCTTGATCTCAATGTGATACTCAGTTTTAATATACACCATCATATATTTCTGCTTGTGTATCTTACCCAGTTCACTATTCCATAAATATAGGCCAAAAGAACCATTCCAGGCTTTATTTCCCACAAATTATGGGAGAAGTCAACTATTTATAAGTAAATTCTTTGACAAGTCCAGCCAACAGTTTACATATCAGTTACAGTTATTTATATATTTATATGTTTATGTCCCCTGGTGATGCCATCATCTGTCACCAGCTCTGAGTATCTCACAGCAACACTTTTCTCTGGGTACATTAACCTAAATTGAATATGGTTCTTTTGGTTCAAAAAGCTGCCATCTGTAACTGTCTCTTCTCATCTCACTGACATGCTCTAATCTGGGGGCAGTAGCCTGAGTTCAGAATGGCCATTTGACATAAGATTCTGCCTGCCTTTGCCAGTGTGGTTTACAATTCCTGGTCATCTTATGGGCAAGCTCTTCTGTGGGTGCATTAACCTGAATTATAAACAATTTTATTATTATTATTATTACTATTATTATTATTATTATTATTATTATTAGCAGGTTTGAGGGATTGTATTGGATGTAGAGATCCAAACTGAATCCCTATGCTTTGCCATAGCAAGGTAACTGCCCTACCTATTGGAACTTTTGGTTCAAAATTGCACTCTTTCTCTTAACATCACTGGTTCTATATGTCTTGTGGCCACAATCATAACTTAGGACACAGACTTGAGTTAAAAAAATCTCTTTTGATTCAAAAAGCTGCCTGCCAGATCTGGTAACTGACCTATTTCAATGGCCACATTGTTTTCACTTTTATTTCTTTATTTTTCATAATATTATCTTTCTTTCAGCACCTTGATTACAAACATGATTGTAGTTGGGTTTTAGTCATAAAAAGAACACTCCCCTTAATCAGTGCAAGATTTCCATCACCAAAGTCCCCAAGTTCACTCCGACAGCCCATCCTGTATTCGAGACAGGCATACTACTGTCACTCATTGACATTATCACTATAGATGTAAGTGTAGTTTTTTGCTCTAAGTGACAGATAACTCTTTGTGGGAAGCTTTATATCGTGAACTGGTCCTTCCAGCCCTCATCTCTATTGTCTCTGGGCATTACTACACTAATGTCTTTTATTTTTCTTAAAACTCATAGATGAATGAGACTATTCTGTGTCTATATCTCTCCCTCTGACTTATTTCACTCAACATAATAGTTTCCATGTCGATCCATGTATAAGAAAATTTCATGACTTCATCTCTCCTGATGGCTGCATAATATTCCATTGTGTATATGTACTATATCACCACAGTTTCTTTAGCCATTCATCTGTTGAAGGGCATCTTGGTTGTTTCTAGAGTATGGCTATTTGGCTATTGTAAGTAGCTCTGCAATGAATATAGGTGTGAAGAAGACAATTTTATATTGCGTTTTTGTGTTCCTTGAGTATATCCCTAAGAGTGGTATAGCTGGATCATCTTTTCTTACTATTTTTGATGAGGTTAGATGTTTTTTTTCTGTTTGTTTGTTTTTTGTTTTTTTGTTAACTTCTGTCAATACCTTGTTATATCTTTGCTATTAGCCCCTTTTCTGATGGATGTTGGGTGAATAGTTTCTCCCATTATGTGGGTGGCTTTTGTATCCACATTACTATTGATTTCCTTTGAAGTGCAGAAGCTTCTTAGCTTAATATAGTCCTATCTGTTTATCTCTGCTTCCACTTTTTGGAGAGTGCTGTTTCCTCCTTGAAGATGCCTTTAGTCTGAATGTCATGGAATGCTTTACCTAAGTGTTGTTCTATTTACCTTATAGTTTCAGATCTGATATCTAGTTCTTTAATCCATTTGCATATGACCTTTGTGCTTGGTGTTAGATTGAGGTCTTAGTTCTCTTTTTTGCATGTTGCTGACCAGCTGTCCCAACACCACTTGTTAAAGGGCTTTCCCTGCTTCATTTTGCTTTTATTACCCCTTTTTCAAAAGTTAATTGATTGTATTTCTAGGAAATATTCTTTGAATACTCAAGTCTATTCCACTGATCTGAGGTTCTTTCTTTATTCCAATACTATGCAGTTTAAATGACTATAGTCTTGTAATAAAATTTAAAGTTGGGGAAAGTGATGCCATATTCCTTTTTTCAAGGGTTGCTCTATTTGCTGGTGTTTATTGTTCCAAATTAATTTCAGGAGACTTTGATGCACTTCTTTGAAGAATGTCATGGGCATCTTTAAAGTGATTGCATTAAATCTGTATAATGTTTTGGGGATTATTGCCATTTTAATGATGTTTATCCTGCCAATCCATGAGCGGGACATATTTCTCCATTTCCTTGTGTCCTTTCTTATTTCTTTTTTTTTCTTTTTTTTTTTGGTTTTTGGGTCACACCCGGCAGTGCTCAGGGGTCACTCCTGGCTCCATGCTCAGAAATTGCTCCTGGCAGGCATGGGGGACCATATGGGGCACCGGGATTCGAACCGATGACTTTTTGCATGAAAGGCAAACGCCTTACTTCCATGCTATCTCCCGGGCCCCCTTTCTTATTTCTTGAAGTAGGTTTTTGTAGCTTTCTTTGTATAGGTCCTTTACCTCTCTAGTTTAATTGACTTCAAGATATTTAAGTTTTGGTGACACTAGTGTGAATGGGATTTTATTTTATTGTCCATTTCTTCTCTTTCATTATTGGTGATTTTTGAAGGTCATTGATTTTTGTGTGTTAATTTTGTAAGTACCACTTTGCTATATGAATCTATTTTCTTTTACTTTTTTTTTTTTTTTTTTTTTTTTTTTTTTTTTTTTTTTTTTTTTTTTTTTTTTTTTTTTTTTTTTTTTTTTTTTTTTTTTTTTTTTTTTGGTTTTTGGGTCACACCCGGCAGCGTTCAGGGGTTACTCCTGGCTCCATGCTCAGAAATTGCTCCTGGCAGGCACGGGGGACCATATGGGGCACCGGGATTCGAACTGATGACCTTTTGCATGAAAGGCAAACACCTTCCCTCCATGCTATCTCCCGTGCCCCTATTTTCTTTTACAATCTAATTTTTTAAAGTATTTTAGGTTTTCTAAGTATAGTATCATGTCATCTGTAAACAGTGAGAGCTTGATTTCTTCCTTCCCTATCTGGATGCCCTTGGTATCTTTTCTTGCCTAATTGCTATGACAAGATCTTCCAGTATTATGTTGAATAGGAGTGGTAGACAGGGCAGCCTTGTCTTGTACCAAATTTTAGAGGAAAGGCTTCAAATTTATCTCCATTGAGAATCATACTTGCCATTAACTTGGGCTAGATGGCCTTGCTATATTGAGAAAAATTCATTTCATTCCCCTCTTGATGAGTTTTTTTTTTT
>PVKC010046205.1:0-11281 GCA_004027635.1 Crocidura indochinensis
TTTTTTTTTTTTTTTTCATTTCTGGGCGATACCTGGTGACGCTCAGGGGTTACTCCTGGCTATGCGCTCAGAAATCGCTATTGGCTTGGGGAACCATATGGGATTCCTAGGGATAGAACCGCAGTCCGTCCTAGACTAGCATGGGCAAGGCAGATGCCTTACTGCTAATGCCACTGCTCTGGCCCCAGAAAAAATATTTTTAAGGACATTTGCCTTACATGCAGTCTACCCTAGTATGGCCCTAAAACCTAAACCTGCCTTCATTGCTCCCCCATCCCAAAAGAAGGACATATAGAGAAGTCCCAGTGGAAAGTCCTTTTGAAGGACTCTTTTTTTTTTTTTTTTTAAGTTTTTCCTTTGGAGGACTAAACTTGGAAATGGGCATCAATGTAGAAGTACATTAATAAACATGCTTTATGGTTGAAGAACTCAGGCCTCATATTTCCATATCAATGGTTCTTTGAAATATCCCATAGAGGTTCAGGAGACCACATGGGGTGCCGGGATTTGAACCACCGACCTTTTGCATGCAAGGCAAACGCCTTAACTCCATGCTATCTCTCTGGCCCTGACATTTTGATTTTTAAGGTATTCAGTAATTTTTTTGTTTGTTTGTTTTTTGGGTCACACCCAGCAGCTCCTGGCTGCTCCTTACTCCTGGCAGGTTCGGGGGACCATATGGAATGCTGGGATTCAAACCATCCTCCCTCTGCATGCAAGGCAAATGCCTTACCTCCATGCTATCTCTTCAACCCCCTGTTTGCTTGTATTTTGAGTGGGACCTCTAGGGACCAATTCTGGATCTGTACTCAGAAGTGACTCTTAGAGGTGTTTAGGGAATCATTTGTGGTGCTGTAAATGCAAGACATGCCTTACTTCCTATACTCTCTTTAGTCCCTTCAAGTCTTTTTGGTTTTGCTTTGTTTTTGTTTCTTTGGGCCACACCTGGTAACACTCAGGGGTTACTCCTGGCTATGCGTTCAGAAATCACTCCTGGCTTGGGGGACCATATGGGACTCTGGGGGAATCAAATCACGGTCCATCTTAAGCTAGCACCAGCAAGGCAGAAGCCTTACTGTTTCGCCATCGCTCCAGCCCCTCAAGTAATTTTTTATGTGATATTTATGATGGAATGAGAAGGGGATGGTGAATTCCGACTTATGACCAAAAAAATCAAGGCATTCTTCTTAATTTAACTTGTTGAGCTCAGAGACAGCAAAGTTCAAAAAGATAGAACGTGAATTTTCCTTTGGTATTTATACCATACCTGGAGGTGCTTGGGGGTTACTCCTAGTCAGAGTTTAGGGTGCTCTGGGAACCAGGGATTAAACCAAGATCTATTGCATATAGCAAGCAGGTGCTCAGTCTTTTGAGCTATTCCTTTAGCCTCAGTTGGGGCTGTGAATTTTCTTTTGTTTTTGGGCCATACCTGGTGGCACTCAGGGGTTACTCCTGGCTCTGCACTCAGAAATTGCTCCTGGCAGACTCAGGGGACCATATGGGATGCCAGGAATCAAACCAGGTCCATCCTGGGTCAGCTGTGTGCAAGGCAAATGCCCTATGACCCTCAAAGCTATACATTTTAAAAAGGGGAGGCTGTCTGCTTTCCCAAGGCAGAAACTAGGCTTTCTCTCTCATCAGCATCACCCCACCTCCACTTAAGTCCACTTCTTACTCAGTTCAGTGCGGAAGGTCTCCCGGGCTGTCCTCCACATGCAGGAGTCAGTCTGTCGTTCCAGGCGTATGTTCTCCACCATGAGGTACATGACACTCAGCAGCACCCTGGAGTTAAAGAAGTTATGAGAAGTTCCAAGAGAGCTCCCAGCCTATGGCCATGTACTTTATTCCGGGGTAATCTCTGAAGGAGCCTGACCCAATAGGATGAGCAACTTCCAGTAGTTTGGGGAGGACTGGAAATTAGGAATAGGGTGACTCGGAGTTAGCCAGCCTGTCCCACTCCCACGCCCAGCCCCACTTACCGGAGCTCTGTGCTATCCGCAATGGAGATAGCTGGCTTCCGAACAGCACTACTACAGGCCTGGCTGTTGCTGCCATGGGGAGAAGGGAGAGATTTTTGTGTTCCTCCTTATCAAACACACAAACATGAAAACTTGCCATTTCCTATCTATAAAGCTACTGAAGAAATGAGTCTAAGTAAGGTAAAAGAGTCCATAGAATCATAGAATCCTGTCATTTTGGGTAATGTCATCTGGGGTAATGATGAACAAGAGTAGGGTTTGTGGGATCCCCCCCTTTTTTTTTTTTTTGGTTTTTGGGCCACACCCAGCAGTGCTCAGGGTTACTCCTGGCTGTCTGCTCAGATATAGATCCTGGCAGGCACAGAGGACCATATGGGACACCGGGATTCGAACCAACCACCTTTGGTCCTGGATCAGCTGCTTGCAAGGCAAATGCCGCTTTGCTATCTCTCCGGGCCCTGTGGGATCCTTTTTTGAATACTGCTTTACATACCCACTGTGCCTAGTACTGTGTGGGACACAAAACAGATGCTATGTGAACATTATGCGAATAACGTACTGCTCTCACTTAACCTTGGTGACAGATAGGAGACAAAATAAGGAGTCATAATAGTAGCAGCTTCAGATGAGTTCACTTCTAGAGCAAAAGACCATGAGGCACATTATGATATTTAATCCTAATTATCCCTTTGAGGGATATTTGAGGCCTTTGAGACATCCCTCTGAGGCCATGTTCTCTGGCAGAACAGTTCCCTGCACAGACTTTAGATTTAGGCTGTGTTGGGAACATATCTGAATAATAAAGGAACCTGCTCAGATTAGGCCCCTGACCTGGGATTAAAATTCTATGTGAGTCAGACACTGCTGAGGAACCCAATTGCAGGGAAGAAGACAGAATTATAGAAAGCACAGTTGGATGGATAAAATTTTACAGTAGCTCTGGACTGAGTTGAGAATATATTCAGCTCCTCACAAGGTCTCTAGTGAGGGGATCAGTACAAGGCATGAAGTATCATCATGGAAGGAAAAGAATCATCTTGATCAGCCCTCCCCATAGGCTTCTCACTCGATTTCCATGTGGAGTAGCTCAAGGAAGGCTGAGAAGGTTCCCATCTGATAGAGCAGGAAGCAGTTGTATCTGGACCAGTGAAGCACATCAACCTCTGAATCACATTCCCCAAAAGTGCCTAAATGACCAGAAAACACCATAAGGTTTGAGGATGAAGAGGTGTATTAGTTTTTCTACCTTACCAACTGATCTTTCTTTTTTGGTGAAGGAAAGAATGCCCACCCTAATGCGCTCAGGGCTTACTCCTGGCTCTGTGCTCAAGGAATCACTTTTATCAGAAATAAAAGCCAGTTTCGCTGCATGTAAGGCAAGTGCCCCACCCTGTATACTATTGCTCGCCTTTGTTGTTATTTTTGGGTCAGACCCAAAAATGCTTAGGAGTTCAGAAGTTGCTACTGGCTCTGCACTCAAGAATTACTTCCCGGGGCCGGAGAGATAGCACAGTGGTAGGACGTTTGTCTTGCACACTGCTGACTCAGGACATCTGTGGTGGTTCAAATCCCAGCATTCCATATGGTCCTTCCCCTGTGCCTGCCAGGAGCTATTTCTGAGTGCAGCACCAGGAGTAAACCCCCCACCCCCCAAATAAAGAATTACTTCCTGGTAGTGCTCAGGGAACCATATGGGATGCTGGAGATTGAACCCAGCCAGCGGCATGTAAGGCAAGCATCCTATCCTCTGTAACCCATGATCTTAAGATTATTTCCAAAATCTTTTTTTTTTATGGTTTTTGGGCCACACCCGGTGGCGCTCAGGGGTTATCTGCTTAGAAGTAGCTCCTGGTAGGCATGGGGGATTCGAACCAACCACCTTAGGTCCTGGGTCTGCTGCTTGCAAGACAAACACCGCTGTGCTATCTCTCTGAACCCTATTTTCAACATCTTTTTTTTTTTTTTTTTTTTTTTGGTTTTTGGGTCACACCCAGTGATGCTCAGGGGTTACTCCTGGCTATTCGCTCAGAAGTCGCTCCTGGCAGGCACGGGGGACCATATGGGGAACCGGGGGATGAAACTGCGGTCCGACCTAGGTTAGCACAAGGCAAGGCAGGCACCTTACCTTTAGCGCCACCGCCCGGCCCCCATATTTTCAACATCTTAATCCAAGAATTGGGTTGACAAAGGTACAACAAGCAAGAGCCTTCAAGGAGCTTCTAGAATGAGTTGAGGGAGAAAAAAAGAATCACTAGAAAAGCAATGCACTCATTAATGGGCCTGCCTTAATCCAGCATTTTCTGAGAAGATCTATTAATCTCTGTATTCTGACCATCTTTACGCCAGTCACAGCTTCCATTCTTGCTCATCAGCTGCTGTCAAGCCTTTAATACCAACAAGAAACAATGCCAAGGGGTCAGAAAGATAGCACAGTGGTAGAGCTTTTGCCTTGCATGTGGCCAACCCAGGATTGACAGTGGTTCGATTCCTGGCATTCCATAGGTGCCCCATGCCTACTAGGAGTGATTTCTGAGTGAAGTACCAGGAGTAACCTCTGAGTGCCACCAGGTATGACCCAAAAATCAACCCCCCCCCCCCAAAAAGAGAGAAACAAAAGAGTGTCCTATGTGCATTTGAGATTTCCATGTTGTAGCCAGGTTGTAGCTGATTAAAGAAACTCCCATCGTCAATTTAGACACACTATCCTGCTAACCTTGACATACAGGACAGTCCTGAACAAGGAAAAAAGACCTCTCTGAGAAGTCCTGTTTCCAGGGATCACATCTTCTTCCTCAGCAGATCATTCCTGGCACGCAGGGGTGTGCCTGAGAGATAGGAGACTTTCTTTCCCAAAGTGACTGATCTCCTAGTTGCATGATAACACAGCCTTTCTCTCCCTCATCTCTACTGTCCTCCCATCACCTCACCTTGGGCTAGATAGAGAACAGCCCGGGCCATCTTGAGTCGTTTCTCTCTGCTGATCACTTCTAGCCGGTTAAGAAGCCCCATCACATAGGCCTTTTGAGCATCCTCCTCCAACTCCAGCCATTCCCTGCCTTGCACTGTGAAGAGAAGGACAGAGACATCCAGGGTTAGCTGCTGACACCAATTCCTAGAAAGTCTTTGAAGAGCACAACCTCTCACATGTCCTCTCCCAACAACTTCTTTTCAACAGTGATCCGAATTTAGCTGAGAAACTTAAAAGGTGGCAAGAACAAAGAACTTCAAGTTCTGACTTGAACTCAAATCACACATTATCTTCCTCCACATCTCTTCTGTCCTCCGTATGCAGCCTATAGTCATTATTCTTGCCTTTTTCCTATAGACTCCTCTGGGTCTCCACATAACTGATTCCTATTTCTCCTTACCAGGTCCAAAATTACCTCTTTCCAACTCTTACAGGAACTACAAATGTCTCTGTCCTGCAGATGCTCCAGCAAGAGCCTCTGACCTCTAACATGTTACTTCTCTTATGATACTGTCCTCTTGGCCTTAACCATGGTTCTGCTGTACACCCTTCTCCCCTTTGCTATCACAGTGTTCGCTCTTTGAAGCTACTGCACAGCACCTTCTACCCTCCCTTCCACATCCAAGGCAGTCCCTAAACATCTGTTTAGTTGAAAACTGAATTATCACTGACCAAGGAAGAGAAAAGAAAGTTCTAGAAGCTCAAATGATAGGTACAATAAATTACTATTAGATGCAATGAGAAGGAGGCAGGAGTTAACAATTAAGTCAAGGGCTAGGCATGTCAAGGGATGAAACAGGCTGCCGGGCCTCAGCCCAGCACTTTCTCACAATCTCTCTGTTCCCTTGCTATTTATATCAGAGAAAGAGACTCAGATGCTTCTGCTTCTCTTGCTTACATGCCACAGCCTCTCCACTTGAGGTATAGAAAACTGTATTCCCTACACAAGCAGAAGTAGAGGTATTCTGTGGGTATGACAATTATGACAAAGGATCACACTTTGCTTTATGATAACCTTTTATAGATCAGACTGGAAAATTATGAAGAGATAAGGTAGATTTATATAAATAAAAGTCAGGAGTCACCTTGAGTCTTAAAATCTTCTTCAAAGCACCTTCTGTTAGTGGTAAATTCCAGGTTCTCTGTGTAACTATACAACTCTGTGGTAGGAAAAACAGAACAGTCTCAAACATTCAGCACTCTTAGAGAAGGGACCTGGTATGAGAGGGTAGCATGAAAGAGCTAAGGTTTCCAACACATTCCCGTGTCCGATTCGACCCACAGCCAGCTTCCTCCCTTTTAAGAGCAGTTAAAAATAGCCACTTGTGTCCCCTGGGTGATTAAACTATCAAACCTGTCCTCCTCTTGCCAGCTGGCTGTGACAGCAAAAAAAAGCAGCCATTGACATCTGATGAGGGACAGAAGGAGGGCTGAAGTGGAGAGAACTTGATGTCATTACACCTGTTTCCTAAGGTTGCAACCCATTCTGCTTGTCAACCCACCCTGGGACTATCTTGTCCCTAGGGAAGAGGGAGGACAATACGACTCTTAAAGTTTGGATGCAGGATCCTAGTGTTATTTATTTACAGAGCCACGGCAATAACTGGAGAGTGATACTAGATTGCTGTTCGGGGTTGGAGCCAGTTCATTCATTCTTTGCTGAGTTTCCTCGAAGGGTATAGAAATTTAGATTCCTGCCCACAGCCACCCAGGCAACTCAGCAGCAAACCACATAGGCTGCAGCTATGGCTGCCAAAGGACTGCGTGTGCCCAGAAAAAAAAAACTAATTTCATGACAGTAACCTCTTAATATAAATTCAGAGTTTATAAAAAAAAAAATGTAACCTTCCCGACACACACTCTGCAATATTATATCAATATCTTTATCTTAAAAAGGATGCACTGGGCCAGAGTGATAGCATAGTAGTAAGGCATTTGACTTGCATGCAGATGACCAGGGAAAAACCAGGATTCCCATATGGTCCCCCAAGCCTGCTGGAAGCGATTTCTGAGTGCAGAGCCAGGAGTAACCCCTGAACACCCTCAGGTGTGCTCCCTCCGAAAAAAAGGCACTTAAGAAAGTCAATGAGCTATAAATTTTCTAAAAATGTGTTTTGTTTTGTTTTGTTTTTTAGTTTTTGGGTCATACCTGGCAGTGCTCAGGGGTTATTCCTGGCTCCATGCTCAGAAATTGCTCCTGGCAAGCACGGGGGACCATATGGGACGCCGGGATTCGAACTGATGACCTTCTGCATGAAAGGCAAACCCCTTACCTCCATGCTATCTCTCCGGCCCCAAATTTTCTAAAAATGTTTGTTCCTCAACTGAGACCTTGGTAGAAATTTATCTAGGTGAACAGTAATTCACAAAGCAACAGAATTTCCCTTATTCAGCCAGCTGTGTCTGGGAGTTCAGAAACTATTAGTTTGGAAGCTGAAGCTTTTTGAGATCTGAGTTTCAGAATCCTGGAGTACCAAAGCAAATATCATCCCTGAATATTAAATTCTTCAGTCATAGGGTTGGAGAGATAGTGCAGCTGGAAGGGTTTTTACCTTACATGCGCTGACCAGGGTTGGCTCCCCAGCACCCCATATGTTTCTCAGAGTCCTGCCATGAGTGATCGCTGAGTGCAGAGCCGGAAGTAAATCTTAAACAGTCACATGTGTGACCCCCACGAATCAAATAAAATACATGAATTAAAAAAATAAAAATTACAATCAAGGATTGGAAAGCAATCCCACTAGAAAAAAACCCCTGGTGGGGCCGGAGAGATAGCATGGAGGTAAGGCATTTGCCTTGTGTGCAGATGCCCTGGCACACAGGGTACATGCAGGTGGTGGTTCCGCAGCCCCCGGCCCTCCAACACGGCACCCGGGGGTGAGGGATCAGGGCCCGAAATCTGCTCAGGGCGCCTGGTCAGCCACCCGTCGGGTCCGATCAGCATCTGCCCCGAGAGACACGAGGATTTGTGGTGGAGCCAGGCTTTGGGGACTCGGGAGGTCCACGACGGCACAGGTGTCTTTCTAGGGCCCCTCGAAAGAGGAGTCGCCGGGTCCTCTCAAAGATCGCCCTGACCCCACGTGAATCTTGAGCTGCAGGGGGCTGCATCTGCCCCCACATTACTTTTAACAGTTATAGACAGCGAAGTAAATTAATACAGATCAATTTTTGGGGGTTTTGTTTGGGTATTTTGGGGTCTACCCCCAGCAGTTCTCGAGATTTACTCCTGGCTCTGAACTCAGGGGTCACCCTGACAGAGAGCTCAGGGGATCACTGGGGTGTCAGGGATTGAATCCAGATAAGCCAGTGTGCAAGATAAATAAATGTTCCGCCTGTGGTACTATCACTCTGGCCCCCAATTCAGCTATTTTAATGGTTATAGAGTCGCTCACTACGTTGACATACTACAAGTTATCTATTCCTCTAAACGGTTTTCAGTTTTTCACGATGGGTATAATAAACATCGTTATACATGGTTTTTTTTCCTTCCTTCTATTAAAACTTAACTTAGTGTACTTATTCTTATACCTAAGTGGTTCTGTAGTGTATACATCACTAGAATTATGGACTTTTAATATAGAGGCAACTTTGACTTTGCTAGTTAAAACTAAATTGTTTCAACTTTATTCTCTGCTACCCCAGGCCTGGTGTGTATGATAATACTCATTTATCTGTGGCCTCTCCAATCTCAAGTTTTTGAATTTTGAAGTCAAATGAATGAGCAATAGTATACTTTAATCTTCTCTCATCCATTTACTAATGTACTGGATCATCTTTTTACATACTTATAGAAATACATACTTTTCTGTTCTATAAATTATTTTTCCTGGGGCCCAGGAGATAGCATGGAGGTAAGGCATTTACCTTTCATGCAAAAGGTCATCGGTTCGAATCCTGGTGCCCCATATGGTCCCCCGTGCCTGCCAGGAGCAATTTCTGAGCATGGAGCCAGGAGTAACCCCTGAGCACTGCCGGGTGTGACCCAAAAACCAAAAACCAAAAAAAAAAAAAAAATTATTTTTCCTATTCTTTGACCACTTCTCTTTTGCTCTCCTCTCTCTCCCTCCCCCTACATATACTCATTCTGCTTTTGGTTATAATCCTTTGAGAGATATTAAACATAACTCTCTATTTCTGTCATTCAATAGAAAATTTATTCCCTGTGCTTATTCACAAGATATGCTTTAAAAGATGCATACCCCCTTTGTCTAGAAAAGCATGTCTCAAAGTGCTCTCCCATGTGACAGAATATTTCACTTTCACATCATCTCCATCTAAAGCTCATTTATTAATAACTGGCATTCAGAGCACATGTATCAGGGTTGCCCTTAATGTGAGAAGATCTTGTTATTCCACTAGAAATCCAGACTGAGAGAAGTTATCCAGCACTGGAAGAATGAGAACCTTTCTCTAGCACTCAGTCTGGGCAGAGCTCCAATCTGATGGGAGCAAGTGGCATGTCCAATCTTTTATTTTATTTTTTTAAACTTTATTAATTGATTGATTGTTGGGTCACACCCAGTGGCGCAGGCCACATGCAGCTCTTTACACTTTTTTGTTTTTGGTGTTTGGGTCACACCCGGCAGTGCTCAGGGGTTACTCCTGGCTCCATGCTCAGAAATTGCTCCTGGCAGGCACGGGGGACCATATGGGGCACCGGGATTCGAACCGATGACCTTTTGCATGAAAGGCAAACGCCTTACTTCCATGCTATCTCCCAGACCCCTCTGGACCAATCTTTATTTTATTTATTTTTTGTTTTTTGGGGACATACGGTGATGCTCAGGGGTTACTCCTGGCTATGTGCTCAGAAATCGCTCCTGGCTTGGGGGACCATATGGGATGCTGGGGGAATCAAACCGTGATCCGTCCTAGGATAGCACGGGCACGGCAGATACCTTATTATTTGCACCACTGCTCTGGCCCCTCAATCTTTTACTTTTGTTTATTAAAAAAAAATTTTTTTTTGGTTTTTGGGCCACACCTAGTGGCGCTCAGGGTTCCTCCTGGCTCTGCACTCAGAAATCACTTTTGGCAGGCTCAGGGGATCATATGGATGCTGGGATTTGAACCACCTTCCGTCCTAGGTGTGCTGGGTGCTAGGCAAACGCCTTCTCTGTGTTATCACTCCAGCCCCTACATGTCCAATCTTTAGAGCTGTCCTGCTTTCCTCAGACATTGCTGACATTTTTCAATAAGGCCAGGTATATAGGTGAGGGAAAGATAAGGAGACTGATAGAATGGAATGGAGGAAAGGTGGCAAAAAGAAGAGGGCCTGTGAAGATGTGGATAGATAGGAGGCCAAAGAGATAAGAGAGGGAGAAGGTGGGAGAAAACAGACTTGAATGTATACCCAAAGTTACTTAAAAAGGTGAGCACAAAAGAGTGACTGAATTCATAGATAACATAGCCAAGGGAGAAATGGAAATGGGAAAGCAAATAGGTTGTTAGCCCTGTGGGAAGGGAGAGGAGGGAATGTAGAAGACAGGCTTTATTCAGTGCCTCTCATGGAGAACAGATAGCTGCCAGAGAGCATTGCAGTCTCGAGTTCATTTCCTGGCCAGGTTTCTATTCTCTGCAGCCTCCTCATACCTGATAATTCTGCTGCATGCCCATCTGCATCTCCATATTCAAACTCCAGAGTGGGGCAGTCCACAGAGCCCTGTAAGGAAGAAATCTGTGTGGTAACTTGGGAAAATGGGGTTGAAAAAACAGATTGCTCCATCATTTTTATCACCATCTCTTTGAGGATAAGCTTAGAATGGGATGGGGAAGTGGTTCAGAACTGACTTCTTGGGGTCAGAGTGATAGTACAGTAATAGGATGTTTGCCCTTCACGCTGCCAATGCTGGACCAGACCTGGGTTCAATCCCCGGCATCCCATATGGTCCCCAGCCTGCCAGGAGTGATTTCTGAGCACAGAGTAACTCCTGAGTGCTGTTGGGTATGGCCCCCAAACAAAAACAAACACAAAAAAATTTTGACCTTTTGCTCTAGAGGTAACCATTTTATTAATTCTGTTTTGGCTCATACCCAGTGGTGCTCAAGGGTTATTCCTGGCTCTGCACTCAGGAATTATATCTGACAGTGCTTGGGGAAACATATGGGATGATGAGGATCAAACTGGGTCGGCAGCATGCAAAGCAAACACCCTACTTGCTGTAGTATCATAGTATCGTTCATGCCCCAAGAGGTAACTATCTTAAAGTCAAAATTTGAGACTCTGGGGCCCGGGAGATAGCATGGAGGTAAGGCGTTTGCCTTTCATGCAAAAGGTCATCGGTTCGAATCCCGGTGCCCCATATGGTCCCCCGTACCTGCCAGGAGCAATTTC
>PVKC010046206.1:0-11316 GCA_004027635.1 Crocidura indochinensis
TGCTTGAGGCTCCTTTGTTCCTCTAGGTCTGTTTTCAACGGTTTGTTCTAAATAGATCAGAAAGGGGAGAGTTTCCCCCTGTGAGTCCCTGGTTACCCCAATCTGCTTCCCACCTGGATACAGTTTTGATGGAATTTGTCCCGAACACCTGTTCTCCTTGGACCCCGCAGCCTATGATTTGCTCCCTCATTTGTCAACACAACGTAGCTGAGTACCTACTATGTGCTAGGCACTGTTTTAAAGCTCAAGAGAAAAGAAGCCAGGGAACAAAAGAGACAAAAATTCCTTTTCTCGAGAGACTGGCTAAGCAGGGAAGCATAGAAAGATGAACAAATGATCTATGTGGAGGCTGGGAGGACCTGGGCTAGCAGAAGGAAGGAGTTTCTAGCAGGCTGTTTTCTTTTCCTTTTTACTTTTTTTTTGGGGGGGGAGGGTTTCTTTTCCATTATTTGATTTATTTTTATTTTTATTCATTGATTTATTTCTTTTTGGTCACACCCGGTGACGCTCAGGGGTTCCTCCTGGCTATGTGCTCAGAAATGGCTCCTGGTTTGGGGGACCTTATGGGACACCGGGGAATCGAACCACAGTCCATCCTAGGCTAGCGCTTGCAAGGCAAATGCCTTGCCTCTAGCGCCACCACTCCGACCCTGATTTTTTTTTTAAGAATTATTTAAATATCATTATTTACAAGGTTGTTCACAGTACAATTCCCCCCGCCACAGTTACAAAGTTGTTGATGATTGAGTTTCAGTCACACAATGTATAACACCCTTAACCAATACACATTTCCCGCCATCAATATCCTCAGTTTCTCTCCCACCCTGTCCCCCTACTGCTTCTGCTTCTGTGGCAGAACATTTTCTTCTCTCTCTCTCTCTCTCTCTCTCTCTCTGTCTCTCTCTCTGTCTCTATCTCTCTCTTCTTTTTTCCATGTTAAACAATGGTGTGTTTAATGTCAGAAGAAACGTTTTTGAGGAGCGGATTCCTGAGCAAGGGCTTTACAGGATCTTGGGACTTGCTCACGAGCTGATGAAAGAACATGTGCATGTGGAAGACAACAGCCTGCGCAAAGGCCCTGAGGAAGCGAGGGCACTGCAAGTCCTGTTCAAGGACTAGCAAAGAGGGGGAGAGGTCAACAAGAGGAGAGAGAAGTGAGTGGGAAAGGGCTGAGAGGAGGCAGAAGGGAGAACACTCAGGACCCCAAAGCCCTGCCTTTTATATGGGGTGATGTGCATTCTGATGTGCTTCCTAAAGGTTCTCTGGGGCAGTCTGGGGTAGAGAGATTATCTGTGGGAAGTGTGGTTGGGAGGATCGCCGCTCTCCTTGGATGGTCTGAAAGGTCCTGCTTACAAGTAGATGGACTGGATTGTGCTGTGTGGGGCTGTGACAGTGCAGAGAGAGTGAGCAAGTTTAAAGGACACTTGTGGACACAGGAGTATATACCTGATGAACCTCCAGAAGAAGGTAAAACGGGGTGTGAGTCGGGGTTAGAGTTTGGGCTGCAGTCCCTGGCATGTGGGTGGCCTTAAGGCTCTTCCTTAAGATCCCTTTTTGGGGCACTGGGGAGATGGGATCATTGGAGGAATCTGAGGAAGGGGCCTTGGAGGGGAATCAGGGAAGGTTAGCAATGGGGTCAGGTTTTCATGGTGTTTGGCAGGAGCATGGCCAGCACTTCTGTTTCTGCTTCTTACTGCCAGAACAGGCTGAGCCCCGAACCTCCACAGACAGGCCCCATCACTGGAACTTACTCACTTCCATTAGGATCCTGATCCTGGCCAGGTGATTGGAAATGAGCCATGATCCTGGATTATCTGGGTGAACCCTAAGTACCATTCTAGGTGTCTTAAGAGCCAGGCTGAGGCACAGAGGGAAGTAGAGAGAGTGGTACAGCCCTGAGATTGGCCAAGGCCTGCTCTGGTCAAGGAAAGCCAGAATCCCCCTAAGTTGGGGATGAAGGAATGGATTTTCCCCCCAGAAACCTCCAGGCAGAGCCAGCTCTGCAGTCCCCCTCTTCTCTGCACCCCTGATGTGAGAGCATTTTCTGTTACGCTGAATCATTCAGCCTGTGGTGGTGTCAGTTACAGTGCTGCAAGGTACAGATAGATACCCAGTTCCTTGTCTCATCTAGACGTGTGAACTACCCATCCCATTGGTCTATTTGGGCTCTCCCTTCCTGAACCTCTTTTGCTAGAACTCAAGACTCCCTCCTGACAGAGGCCCAGATGATTCCACACTCATTTCTCACCACTGGGCCCCCTGCAAACTTTGTTCCTGCTCCCATCAGCCTCTGGGTATTTCCCCACAGTGACATGTTCTCTTAAGTTTCTGAGCCCTCACACTTGCTATTCCCTTTGTCTTTGCCATGGTTCCCTAAACCTTCATTGACAGGCCTTAGTTTTTGCTTGACATTTTTTGGGAGGGAGATTGGGTCACACCTGGTGGCACTCAGGGGTTACTTCTAGCTCTGCATCAGAAATCACTCCTGGCAAGCTTTGGGGACCATATGGGATGCGGGGAATTGAATTGGGGTTTGTCCTGGGTTGGCCATGTGCAAGGCAAACGCCCTACTGCTGTGCTATCGCTCTGGCTCCATCTTGCTTGACTTTCTGTCTTTGCCCAATGGCCTTCCCTGGTAGTTAACTGGCTTCCAAAGCAAAGCCTCCTCTTGGCTTCTCATTTCCGACCACCCCCTCACTCTCATGAATGTTGCTTTCTCTGTGGCACTTATCACTCCTGTGTGTTCCACTCTGTGGCCTTTATTTGCTGCCCCCTATCAGAACGAAATTCCACAGGGATAAGAACTAGAATTTGTTTAGTCTATTTTCTTTGGAGTTTCTCTTTAATACCAAGGAGTGTGCCTGGCTTCAGCGACTCCTCCCTTGTGACTTCCCCACAGTCTCCCAAAGCCCAGGAACAGGTGTGGGCTTTCTGGGGGGTGGCACAGGGGTGGGTACAGTGGTTCCTTCTATCAAAGAAGAGGGAAGAATGCGGCCAGTCACTGGAATAGTCTTTTCTTGCTACTCATTTGCTTTATTTGCAGCAGGCAAACAAAAGCAGTCTGGAACAATAAAATGGGCTGCCTGGGAAAGAGGCTAACAAGGGCATACTGGAGAAATGTGCATTTTTCAAATGCACCCCCTAGTACACCTGGGAAGGAACTCCTCTCTGTTCCCTCTGGAGAGAACCAGTAGTCACTTTTTTTTTTGGGAGAGGCAAAGTATTATGGTCTAGTGTCCGTGGGGTCGCTTATACCTCTGTCACCCCATTCCGGGAGAGTGTGCTCTAGAACCAACCCCTGCTATGGTTAAACCAACTTCTTTTCTAAGAAAGAATCTTCTAATTTTTTTTTTCAATTGTTCTTGGAGGGGAACATGCACACCTGGCTGTGAAGAGTTTATTCCAGGCTCTGTGCTCAGGGATCACTCCTGGCAGTGTTCAGTGGATCATTTGGGATGATGGGGATCAAATCTGAGTTGGCCACATTCAAGATAAATGCCCTCCCTGCTGTACTGTCACTCTGATATCTTAGGTTTGTTCAGTTCTGCTCTCTCTACTAACAAGACCATAGTTAATATCCTGATTATTTTGTTTAGGAGTCACACCTGGTTTTATTTAAAGGCTGTTCCAGCTATGTGTGGAAGTTTCTCCTAGTGATATTTGGGGACAATATGGTACCCAGGGATTAAACTCAAGCCTTCTGCATGCTCAACCATTCAACTAGCTTTTGTTTCTGTGGGTATATTTCTAGGAATAGGATTGTTGGGTCAAAGGGCAAGACACGAGGGTCTGTCTAGTTGAGGCTACTGCTGAATTATTTTTTCCCTCTGTGCATTTACACACCTGGATACTTGTGGTTAGAAGGGTCCAGGGAGATGAATGAGGGTATAATAAGGAGGCATGGGGGTGGGGAGCTTAGGAAGAAGAGGGTGGGTTCCTTTTTTGTTTGTTTTTGTTTTTGTTTTGTTTTGTTTTGGGGGTCACACCCGGCAGCACTCAGAGGTTTCTCCTGACTCTACGCTCAGAAATTGCCCCTGGCAGGCATGGGGGACCATAAGGGATGCCGGGATTCGAACCACGGGTCCTTCTGCATACAAGGCAAACGCCTTACCGCTGTTCTATCTCTCCGGCCCCAAGAGGGTGGGTTCTGATCACAGAAATGATGTTGGGGGAAGATATGTTAAGGGTTGTCCCCTCTAGAAAGAGAACAGAGGGTAGACTCTTGCCTTGCATGTGTCTGACCTAGCTTCAACCCCTGGCATCCTGTTTGGTCCACCAAGCACCATCAGGAGTGATTCCTAAATATAGAGCCAGGAATAACCCTTGAATATAGCCAGGTGTTCCCCTCCCACAAAAATACTTCAAAAATTTAAAGAAAAATGAATAAAACGGGTGATTCCCTATTTGTCCTCTGTGAACCTCTTTCCTAGCAGGAAGGATCATCCAGAACCACTCGAGGGCAAGACTGCTGAATCCTCCTTAAATGTCACACTGCCCTCCCCTTCCTATTAAAACCACACCCACTTTGTAGATCAGAGTGACATGGTGAATGCCTATGATTGTAAGGCATTATCTGGCATGACTTCTGCAGCAAGACTCATGGGGAGCAGAAGGAGGGCAGGTGGGAGAAGTCTGGGGGAACAACCTGCCCAGTGAGCAATGGGGCCTAGGAATATGTGTGTGGGTGTGACCCAGGGTGCTCAGTAACACCATCAGTAAGTTGGCTATACATTTAAATGGGTTTAGGTGAGAGGTTATAACAGCAGGGAGACAAAAAAAAAAAAAAAAAAAAAAAAAGAAAGAGAGAGAGACAAAAGAGATCTGGGAGACAAAAGAGAAGAGCTGTTGGGTTCGTATGTCCAACATGTAGATGGTGGGGTCTGTGGATTATGTGAAACTGGGGGGCATGACAGGGGACTTGAGAAAGGGCCTAGGCAGGAGGAGCAGAGGCTGTATCTTGGATGGCAGATGGGCCCAAGGGTGGCAGGCTTGTCTAGTGGAGAAAGCAAAAATTCAGATTTTGATGCCAACAATGGCAAATTGTGAAAGACAGACTCTAGAGTCACCACAGTCCACCTGAGCTGCAATAAAATGACCTAAGACAGGACAGTAGCGACCATTGACATCTTACTCTTCTGGAGGTTGACAAGGTCAACACCCAGATACAGGCTGGTAGATTTTGTGTTCAATGAGATTTCTGTATCCTTCATCCCCTATAAAGACACTGATCTCATCATAGTGGGGTCCTCATCCCACCCCCCACTGACCTCATCCAAACATGATTCCTGCCCACCCCAACTCCCATCTCCAATCAAAACCTCATTGGGAACTAGGCTTCAACACATGCATCTTAGGGGACAAAAACTTTTAGTCTGAGCAGAATAGTTTGGGGCAATCTCTAAGGTCTCCCAGAAACCTTCAATCTTGTGTTATTCTCAAGGCCAAATATCCCAAACCTTTCTCATCTCTGTACCATTTCTCTGGACAGATCTTTTAAATGCATACATGGGAGAACGTGAGCTCACAAACGATTTTCACGCCATTGAAACGCAATGATCAAAAGACTAGAAACCACTTTTTTTGGGAGGGGACATAGGCTAATAAATGTGTTTCTTTATTAATGTACTAAATAACAAGTGCAAGGGACAGGTCTAATTAGTACCATAATTTTGAAGAGTGATGAGCATAAACCATAACCGCAGTGACAGTAATGTAATAGGAAAATATCTGTGATTTCTCTTGCTAACAAAGCCACGGGCATTGCAGATTTCTCTGGTTTGTTGTCGGCATTCACAAGTGGAGAAAGCGCTCAGATTCAGTGAGAGATGAGGGAAGAGAACAATGTCATATTCCACCCCCCTTACACACTCTATTGACTGTCCCCTTCATAAAGACCCCTGCCATGGATGAAACTGGAAGTGAGCAGGGAAGGGCTTGCACCCAGGGATGTCCATCCCCCACCCCCATTGTGGAGAGGTGACATAGACGATATGTACCTGCCATGACTAAAAGGTCGAGGTTGCAGACAAACCTGTGAACTTCCCTTCCTCCACTCAGCCTGGGTGAGTCACAAAAGAGCCTTTCTCAGGAAGCTCAAATATAAACAGTTCAGGATTATCGGGAGAACAAGATGTTTGTTTGCTTTTGGAAATTGCAGACGAGGCAAAGCATCCAGGCCTGTAACTGCAATTAATAATAATTTAGGTCAGTTTCCCCTGGGGCAGAGTTTCCTGGGGATCTTAGTGAGGAAGACCAGTCTTCTCCTGTTTTGTGTTCAGGTAACATACTGCTGTTTATTTCTTCTTAGTCATGGATATTTTTATTGCTTCCCCTCCCAAAATGGATGATTGGAGCCATACATAGTCTTGGTAAAAATTTCAAAACACTAAGAAAGGGGAATTTTCCCCACTTTAGCTAATGCCCCAGAGAGAGCCTCCCATCACCATTCATGTTTTTTGTACTCATCATGCCTGTGAGCATAGTTCTTTTCTTCCAAATAGCATGCTATGAAAATTGTCTTAACATATCACAAATATTTGCCTATATGGGTGTCTCCTCAACTAGAATTTGAGGTTTGGAGAGGGAGAGGCTCTGCTTTATTAATCTTCATGAATCTCATATATTCTCCAATGATTTTTACATAATAGCATTCAATAAATATTTGCTGAAATATTAAAATATTAAATCAAGTGAATGAATAAATAAATAAATAAAATTAAAAATGCTAGAATAAACACCTTTTTTAATGTTTCTCCACTGAACAACAGTCCCCTGTTTTGGTGTGGTTGAGAATTAAATTGTGTGCATGGGATTAATTTTTTTTTTACTAACCACTGTTGGGTACTTGGACTTTGAGTCGCTTCCAATTTTACTAGCTTATATCTGCTATGTACTGAATAGCCTTATATTTTCTTACTGCATTTTTCAGACTCAGGGAAAGGCATATGCTGAACTTGCCAGATTGCCCTTTCTATAATAAATTCCTTTTAAAATGCAATTCTTCCATCAGAGATTCTGTTTCTCAATTCCTTCACTCACCCTGAGTATTTAAAACAACAATATATTTCAAAATTTCAAACTTACAAATTGCTCGAGCAATACAAAGAACCGCTCTGTACCTCTCACCTAGATTCCCAAAGTGTTGGCATTTTATTACGTTTGTGCTCTCTTGCTGCTTGCTTCTTTTTCTGAAAGAATGCCTTTGGAGGGTAAGCTGCAGACATAATATGCCGTCATCTCTAAACACTGCCGTGTGTACCACCCAACCCAAACTCATGTTGCTCTATGACCTTCATGCAACTTGTCAAATCAAGAACCTGAATTTGGTACTAAGACCACTATCCAATCTACAATCCTGACTCCAATCAACTGCCCAACTACGTATATATCTTTCCTTTAGCTTCTGTTTCAGGATCTTGGCTGAGACTATGTATTGCATGTAGTTCTCATGTACCTCTGTTTCCATCCATTTGGAATAGTTTCACCCTGTTTCCCTGCTTTTTGAGTCAGTAGTTGGAAAGAAAACAGGCCTTACATAGTCTAGGGCCAAAGGTCTTCAAACTTTTTAAACACTGTCCCTCAAACTGTTGGAAGACTGGACTATAATTGAAAACAAAACAAAACAAAACTATGAACAATAGTGGCCCCTGGATTGAGAGGAGGAGTGGAGAGACAGAGAAAGAGGGGAGTTGAAGGTGTGGCCATATTCCACACATGCGCACTATAGCCCAACATGAGTTGGCTGCAAAGGCGGAAAAAACATCTAGAGTGAAAAAAAAAAACAAACAAAGAAAACATCCAGTGACTGGATAAATGTCCTTAGGTGGGTTGTATGTGTCCTGGAGGCCATAGTTTGTGGATCCTAGTCTGCTGAGCTGCAACTAAGATCTACCTGATTTTTTTTAATTCTGCTTGTTTGAAGACCACATCTGGATACTTCCAGATCTGTGTTTAGGGCCCTCTCCTGGCTGTGTTTTGGGTGACCATGTTATGCCCAGGATCAAACCCAGACATCCCCTCAGACAGAGCATGTACTTAGTCAATTGGCCTTTCTCTCTGGCCTCCTTGATTCTAGATTCAGGCAACCTTTATAGGGGGAAGACTACAGAAATGATGTGGGGCTCTCTCTTTGCACCAGGTCTGTGATAGTTATTCATTTTAGCAGGAGTGGTGAACCTTGGTCTGTCTATCTCTCTCTCTCTCTCTCTGTCTGTTTCTCTCTGTCTCTCTCCTTTTCTTGGGCAAGGGCACCTGACTATGTTCAGGGCTTACTCTTGGTTTTGCACTCAGGGATCACACTTGGTAGAGCTCAGGGAACCATCTTGGATGCCAGAAATCAAACCCTGGTCGCCATGTGTAAAACAAGAACCCTGCATGCTATACTGTTGTTCTAGCTTAGGTTTCTTTATCTTCATTTTTAAAACTCTTTCGTTTAGTTTAAGTACCATGATCTCCAGGTATTTATAGCTGAATTTTAGGCATATAATATTTCAGCACCAATGCCACCACCAGTAAAGTTTCTCTATCTTTACTCACCTTTCCATTCATTTATAGCATTTACTGGAATGCTATGGGAAAACTTTCTGAGATGCTGATATTCTTTTGCTCAATGAGCTTCAGCTATTGAATCAATCATCAGAGCAACTGTGGCCAAATGGGTATCATTTTCTTTCATTTTTATTAGCTGACCTCCTATTATCAAGGGACTTTTGCTTTCTCCCACTTACTTCTTTTCTATTCTTTTATTTTTATTATTATAACACTGTAAGTTACCAAGTTGTAATAAAGTTGTTTCAAGCATTATATGTTCCAGCAACAATCCTACTACTAGTGTGACCTTCCCTCCAGCAATGTTCCCAGTCTCCCTTCCACCATCCCAGCCTGCCTCCTTGCAGGCAAAGAAATGTACTTCATATTGTTTGTTATGACAAAAGGCAAATGGAATGATTAGAACTTAGTTAAATAAAAGTGAATTTGTGATAATTTTTATATCTCACAATGATGAACTAAAGTCATTTTCTGAAGATTTCCTTTGCTGGTTGGTGTCAGTTGAACCTTCTGTGTTATTGTTTAGGCTTATTGAGCTTGGTAGTCTTTTGTGCAACTTCCCCATCAAATTTTCTGCGATCTTACTGGACTGACAGTACCATGAAATTTGGAGGGATCCAGGAGCTATATATCACTGGAATGATTTGGTAGGTTGGCAGTTTGATGAGGTTCAATTATGAACTGGACCCTTTCTATGTCAGAGGGTATTGGGCGTGGCAGTGAGCTACAGTGCCATCAGACAGGAAGGGTATTCTGCCTGCCCTTATTACGAGAAGGTCTCCAGAGTTGTCAGTCTGGAAAGTCTGCCAGGAAAGATTTAGTGACATCATGTTCTTCCTGAGGTTAATTGTGAAGGTGGGCTGTTTCTCTGATGGCAAGATGGCAGGTGTAAGAGGGGGCTGCTGGGTTGAATGGTGGGAGGAGTGAAAGTTGTGGGGGAAGTCTGCCTGCCCCATTCTAAGCACATCTCAGAGTTTTCAGCTGGAAGACTGATCTCTCCCATTTATTTCTGTCACCCCAACGTATTTTGTCTAATCCATTTTAGACACTACTTAGTGCTCACATTGTCCCAGAGTTGGCTGGTGAATCGTGCTCAGGGACACAGTGGACACATGCTCTTCTGATATGATTCTGCTCATTGAGTCTTTCTTTACTTTTTGGAACAATGAGCTGATTTAGGTTATCTTTTCATTTTGTATTTTTTCTGCCTCAGCCTTGGAAACAGTCATTTCTTTGATTAGCCCTGCTTCATTTTAGTGGAGGATATTTATCAATTGTTTGTTTTGTTTTGGGGCCACACTCCAAACATCACACCTTGTGATGCTCAGTGGTTACTCCTGATTCTGAACTCAAGAATCATTACTGGCTATACTCAGGGGACATTATGGGATGCTGGGGATCGAACTGGGGTCAGCTATGTGCAAGGCAAGTGCCTTACTCACTGTACTCTTTCTGGCCCCTAATTTTCCTGTTTGTATTTGTAAATATTTTCTTAGAAAAAAATATTTTCTTAGGCAGTGAAATTCTCTTTTTGTTCTGTTTTGGATTTTGGGTCATACCCAGTGGTGTGCAGGGACTTACTTCTGACTCTGCTCTGGCAGGTCTTGAGGACCATATGGAGTGTAGGGGATTGAATCAGATTGGCATGTGTTAGGCAGGTATCCTACCCTCAGTACTTTTGCTCTAGCACCAGTAGTAAGATTCTTGGCTTTTATTCTCAATAGCTTTCTTTTCTTTTCTTTTTTCCTCAGTTGAGGCATCTGCTTATGGAGCTGTGCCATCACCCAATCTTACTGTTAGTTAGCTCTGTGCAGCTCAGCACACATCTCTCCAGCTTGCATTTTGGCTACTGTCAGCTCACTCCTGGTATCTTCCCAGATTCTGTCACCACCAGGCTTCAGCTCCATCAACCAAAGGGCACTGGACTGCCATGTGGTTCCCTCTCCACTGATCTCCATCCTTGGCTACCCATTTGCTTCTGCTCTGTCCCATGTGTTTCAGTGGTTGAATTTATCCTTTTAATAGTTGAAAGAGATGCTATACTAGAATTTAAACTCTAGTCATCATTGGAGTGAAGTATCTTTTTAATCATTGCTTATTTGAATAGCTTATTTTGTTTAGTTTCTCCATTTTTTTCTCCTATGAAGGTCCAGCTATTTCCTCATTAATCAAACAGGGGCACACCCGTTTGATGCTCAGGGGTTACAAATACAAACAGGAAAATTAGGGGCCAGAGTAAGTGAGTAAGGACTTGCCTTGCACATAGCTGACCCCAGTTCGATCCCCAGCATCCCATAATGTCCCCTGAGTATAGCCAGTAATGATTCTTGAGTTCAGAATCAGGAGTAACCACTGAGCATCACAAGATAATGTAAAAGTGTTATATTTATAGTACAAACCTTGAATCATGCTATTATTTCTCTTTTTTCCTTGGTTTTTTTTTTGGGGGGGGGGAACACCCGTTTGATGCTCAGGGGTTACTCCTGGCTATGCACTTAGAAGTCGCTCCTGACTTGGAGGGACTATATGGGATGCCAGGGGATCAAACTGCAGTCTGTCCTAGGCTAGCGCTTGCATGTCAGATGCCTTACCTCTAGCACCACCTCTCAGGCCCCAGCATGCTATCATTTCTCTGTTGATTCTGTTTGTTATTTATTACCATAAAAAGTTTTTTTGGGGGGGCCACACCCGGCTGTGCTCAGGGGTCACTCCTGACTATTTGCTCATAAATAGCTCCTGGCAGGCACGGGGGACCATGTGGGACACTGG
>PVKC010046207.1:0-11278 GCA_004027635.1 Crocidura indochinensis
ACACACTCCTATCTCTTTGGTCTCTCTCTTTAAACCAGGGGTCCTCAAACTTTTTAAACAGGGACCCAATTCACTGTCCTCATACCATTGGAGGGCTAGACTATAGCAAAAACAAAAATTACGAACAAATTCCTATGCAAACTGATACATCTTATTTTGATGTGAAGAAAAAAAAAATGGGAACAAATACAATATGTGGCCCGCGGGCCGTAGTTTTCCTTTCTATGACATTTCTATCCTAGCAGCTGACCTCTGATTTCATGTTGTGGCCCCTTGACACAGTTTTTTCGAGACAAAATGGAATATCCTGGAAATCGATGGAAGGTTGAAGGGAACTAGATGGTCTCTTGTTGAAAAATTATTTCTTAAATAAATTTAGTCTGTAATAGGTTCGTATTTCAGAACCAACCTCAGGAACAAAAAGATGGTTATGCCTCTAAAAAAATACAATTTGACATAAGGACCAATCATAACAATTGAATATTTTATCACATAACATAAATCATAAGTAAAACAAAAAAAGCATTGATTTTAACCATATAATTTGGCTCTCCACACATCCAATCTCAAACAGTTGTAGAATTTCTTTACATTATTTTAAAATTTAAAAATTATATTTTCTCTTCTTTTTATGTGTGTGTGTCTTTGATAGAGATCTGACAAGTCAAACCTTTCTCATTCCAGGATATTGTAGTTCGCTGTAGTATTTATTCTACTCCCACTATTGCATCCAGCTTACATATTAGCAATGTTCACCCCTTTAGCTTTTTATTTATTAGAAAAACCATTATCTTTTGAATTCTGTCTTTCTTTAGCAAGTTTTCTTTTACCTCAATTATCTGGCATTCTATAACACCATAAAAATACAAATATGGCGACCACTTTTAAAATTAAGAAATTTATTACAACAAAAATAACTTTATAGGGCTCATTTTACTTCCTTGGGCTTAAAATCTTTATTAAGTCTTATGTAAAACCTAAAGTAAAAGGCCAAGAAAACAGAAAAATATGTCCTATGTATCATAATGTTACATAATGCAACAAAATTTATATATAAGCAAAGAATTCCACTAACAACTCCACAGAGGACTTCAAAATGCCTTCTGATTTGGAATGGAAATAACGTTGATTATATATAATAATTTATTGATTCAAGTAGTATAGTCATCTGGACTATATTGACTACACCAAACCAGGACCATGGGATATTTTCCACTTTTCAAGGTTTTCTATATATTTCTTAAGCTATTTAACATTTTTTTTTCTTTTTCATTTTTTTTTTTTTGGTTTTTGGGACACACCCATTTGATACTCAGGGGTTACTCCTGGCTATGAGCTCAGAAATCGCTCCTGGCTTGGGGGAACCATTGGGATGCCCGGGGATCGAACCGCAGTCTGTCCTCTGCTAGTGCTTGCAAGGCAGACACCTTACCTCTAGCGCCACCTTCCCAGCCCCGTTATTTAACATTTTTATGGAATTGATATTGCATATATTTTGCTGAATCCTGATACTTAACTTTTGAAAACTATTTTGAATGAGGCAGACTATTTATTTTTGATTGCTTTCTTATCTGCTTCATTATTTGTACATGAAAAGGAACTCTTTTTTGTGTCCTCACATTGTAGATGACTACTTTGAGGTACTGACTTATGATTATGTTTTTTTTGTGTTGTGTCTTAGAATTTTATCTCATATTTCCTAATGAATGTTTTAATTTATATCTGTGGTTCTTTTTAAATACATTTTTGCATATAGAAAAATGCTTAAGTTGAAGTTTTGCTTTTCATTTTTCTCCTACCCTTTTTATTTTTCCTTTATAGCTAGTAATCAATATTTCAATACCAATTATTCATACTTTAAGATGTATCTTTTATAATTTGTCATAGATTATATGATACACTTGTTTTGATGTGTTCTTAGTTTGTCTATTCGATAAATAAATGCATCTATCATTTTACTAAAATCAAGCTTTAGACTTTCAATACACTTTATAAATTTTATATACTTTGCATTTATATATAAAATCATACCTTATATACTAAAATACAATCTTTATTGTAATTCATAAAGTAATTTCTGACTTGAGTGAGACAATTTAACTTTTATGTAGGGGCACAAATAATAATAATAAAGTTGTGTCTTGGATGCCCAGAGTCACTCTCTGTGGCACTTTGACCAGGACAGAGGCTCCAAGATCAGACTTGGTGGTATTAGTAGGAGTAGGGTATGTGAAGCAAAGAATGAAAATCAGGTCACTATGTTGGCTCTACCATTCAATTAATATACATAGTATCTCCAACTTCCTTTTTAATTGTTTTGACTATTTTCATTTCTTTAACCTATATAATTTAAGCATTGATATGGGCATATTTGAAAAATAGTTTTATCATTTTGATGCATTTATAGTGAGTGGAATTAAATTTTGTTTATAAGACTATTTTGAATACCTTGTTGAATATCATTCTTTACCTGTACTCTAAATTTTACTGAACTAATTTTTAAAAGGTCTAAGTGGTTTTCTTTTTAAAAATATATTTATTGGGATTTTTTTCCACATGAAAATGTTATTAACATACATTTTATTTCTCCTTTGCAAATATACATGTATATGTGTATATATTTACTTTAAATCCTCTGTTCTTTAGTTTTGACTGACACTTACAATATAGTATGATAAAATAGAAACTTCCTTTATTTGAAGTCTTAGGAGGAAACCTCACATATACATGTTTAACAGCTCTCATTTCCCCAGAATTTTGTTTGATATGGTTTGGTTTGGTTATTTTTGTTTTGAGGGGAGGGCATTCAGCCAGTGCTCAGGCATTACTCCTGGGAAATACCCTACTGCTTTGCTATCACTCCAGCCCTTCCCCAAGAATTTTTATTCTCATTTATACTGAAGGCATTGGGGAATGGTTATAGTACTTGTGAATTGTCGCATGAACTCTTTCTTTATAAAATTTAATATAATAGCCAGTCTGTTCTAATTAATCAATAGCATCACTACAATAAAGTAGATAGACTCATGGTAAACATTTTAGTAGCAGGAGCCAGAGCGATAGCTCAGCGGTAGGGTGTTTGCCTTGCACACAGCTGACCTGGGTTTGATTCCTTGCACTTAGTATATGATCCAAGGAGTCTCTGCAAGGCATGATTTTTTTTAAGCATAGAGCCAGGAGTAACCTCTGAACACCACCAGAGGTGGCCCAGAAAACAGAACAAACCAACAAAAAAGTTCTAGTAGCAGAAAGTTGCTAAAAGAAAAGACATGGTTTTCAGTGAATACTGTACTGCTATTTACTTCTTTTTTTAAAAAAAATTTAATTTTTATTTAGGCACCATTAATTTCAAAGTTATTAACAGAATTTTATCATACAATATGATCACCTATTTCATGTATGCTTCCATCCATCAATAAACCATGGAGCCCTGTAATCCACATTATACCTTCCTGGAAAACTCAGTTGTGACAGTGGTATAATTTTTAAAATTAAATGTTTGTAATGCAGAAACAAACTTATTCATAACTGAAATTCAGTCATACAACATAACAAACCCATTTTTTCATCATTGCATATTTACCACATTATTTCACCACACCACTTTACTTCTTCTATTTACTTTCTATGTCAGACTAAAATTTGCAAAGGTCAGTTCCAATTAGCTTAGACAACTAATATAAAAGAACATCAATCATTTGATTCCAGTAATGAAAATCTCTTGGATGACACTAGGAAGAACTATGCCAGATCTGTCCAATATATATTTATTATACCTCCATTATAAGGGTTGTGGGAAAAATGTATCCAAGAGGTTTATTATCCTGTTATATCAAATAGAGAAGTTAAAAAATGAGACTGTTATTGGAAATGAATACATATATTTGTTAAAAGCAAAGATCCCTTAGTGAGAACTCTACATTTAAATAAATCAAAACAATAAATTCTATGCACAGATGGAGAAGCTTTTCTATTTGTTTGGATTCACTTGAATCTTTTTCTTTACCAGAAATGGAAGTAAGTTGACACTTAAATGTTAACTCAAAATTCATAAAAAATGAGGGGGGGGGTGATAAAAAAAAGTTCATAAAAATACATGCTCAGGGAGCCAGGAGGTGGCGCAGGAGGTAAGGTGCCTGCTGCCTTGCCTGTGCTAGCCTAGGACGGACCACGGTTCCACTCCCCGGTTCCCATATGCCAGGAGTGACTTCTGAGCGTATAGCCAGGAGTAACCCCTGAGCGTCACTGGGTGTGGCCCAAAAACCAAAAAAAAAAAAAAGTAAAAGAAAAATACATGCTCAATATTTTTATAATATTTTATAAAATTTCTAGTAGTATGGTAATAATTGTTGATGTTATTTTTCTTTAACAGTTAACTCTCCAAACTTTATTTTTACTCAGTTTTAAAAAATAAGAGATTCATAAGAAAATATGTTTCTATTTCTCCTGAGCTATTAAAAATTATTTTAAATTTATATTGAATATTTTATTTCTTCATATTTGGGGACACACCACTCAGTGCTTAGAGGTTATTCCTGTTTTTGCATTCAGAATTATCCTGGTGGTTCTCTAGGTTTTGTATGGTATGTTGGGGATTGAATCCAGGCTAGCTGCATGCAAGGAAAGCAAGCATCTTGTGCACTAGACTTTTTCTCTGTCACTATATTAAATGTTTTTAATAATACTTTTTGTTTGTTTGTTTTGGGGGGGGGGCACACGCTGAAGGGTTACTCCTGGCTATGCACTCAGAACTCGCTCCTGGCTCTGGGGACCATATGGGAAGCCAGGGATCGAACCCAGGTCTGTCCTGGGCAGCTGCATGCAAGGCAAAGGCCCTACTGCCCTACTGCTGTGCTCTGGACCTTAAAATGACTTTTAAACATAAAATAAAACTATTAAAACATAAAATGGGGCCCGGGAGATGGCATGGAGGTAAGGCGTTTGCCTTTCATGCAAAAGGTCATCGGTTCGAATCCCAGTGCCCCATATGGTCCCCCGTGCCTGCCAGGAGCAATTTCTGAGCATGGAGCCAGGAGTAACCCCTGAGCACTGCCGGGTGTGACCCCCCCAAAAAAGACATAAAATGGCAAAATGTCAATTTCTCTTACAGACATGTGTTAGGGATTTACTATCAGATAATCCTTAAATTGTTCTCTCTTATTTTTTTTTTTTTTTTTGGTTTTTGGGCCACACCCAGTGACGCTCAGGGGTTACTCCTGGCTATGCGCTCAGAAGTCGCTCCTGGTTTGGGGGACCATATGGGAAACCGGGGGATCAAACCGCGGTGCGTCCTAGGCTAGTGCAGGCAAGGCAAGCACCTTACCTCCAGCGCCACCACCCGGCAAATTGTTCTCTCTATATAAAACTTGATTCCTCTCATTATGATATATTTATATTGGCTAAAAATTAAAATGCTACACCAAAGATTTAAGATTTTAGAGAAACCAAATTAAAATTAGGAAACTCAATTGAAGATGAAATCTTTGACTCAGATATGGCATATGAAAAATAATCATCCACTAAAAAACTAAGAAAAAGTTAAATTAAATTGGTAAAATGAAAAAGTTTAAGAATTATAAACCAAATAAATGTTTAGACAATATAATTTAGTTGATTTGAATTACTGTCATGAAATATATTATAATCTATAATATTTTCATATAAAATTTGCTTTGTACACAGGCAGTAGAGCACAAATTAATTAATATAAAGTGGACATTTCTGTTGCACATAAAAAAGCTAATCATTGAATATCTATCAGCTGTATTATTTGTTAAGTGTAAAAATCAGCCAAATGTTTTACTGTCATAATTCAGAGTAATGACGGATTTGTTTTTAGGGAGATTTGACATATTAATAGCGATCAGCCTTCAAACCATGAATCTAGTAGACAATGTAGATCATTATTATGCATACAGTCTCTATCTAATCATAATAACTAGACTATATTAAGATCCACTTTGAGCCAGGAATTCTACTATGTGACAGCTTCTAGAACTCCATTTAATACAAAAATTGTATTGCAAGTGCTATCATCATCCTTTATTACATAAATTAGTTAGAAAGATTTAGATATCTTGTCTTGCATATAATTTTACCTTATTTGTGATTGTGTAGAGGAATCAAAGTGTAAAAGATTGACAAAGATATATGATGGTAATCTAATATTTAGTGTAAAAATATAACACTATCTCATTACTAAATCATACTGTAATCTTGAACTTGTAACATAGTAAAAATCAAAGCTCTAAAAACGATTTAAAAATTGGCATATTTTGATGATCTAAGAGTATATTTCGGGAGCAGGGCGGTGGCACAGGAGGTAAGGTGCCTGCTGCCTTGCCTAGGACGGACCACAGTCCAATCCCCCGGTTCCCATATGGTCCCCCGTGCCTGCCAGGAGCGACTTCTGAGCGTATAGCCAGGAGTAACCCCTGAGCGTCACTGGGTGTGACCCCCCCCCAAAAAAAGAGTATATTTCAACTTTCTGAAATAGATATGGTAAGGATAAAGTGAAAATATCACAAATAGAAGGCTATATATCTCAGTTAAAAATTACCTAAAACTTACTATTCCAAATCTTTAAATAGAACAGTAGAGGTAGAGGCATATCCATCCAATATATATCCAATACACATTAATGTAAGTGTAGATTTCTAAAGGAATATCTAAATGTAAGAATTAGCTAAATAATTACCCAGATATAATAAAACAGACTGAGTTAGATGAGTGAGAGATGATGGAGAGGCAAGTATCAAATAATGGAGAAAAAATAACAAAATAGGAAAATAACAGTTTAGCACTAGAGTATGGAATTTTTCTATAAAGTATGGGTTCATGAAGGAAACATTTCTACTTAAATAAATTTATTAAATATAAGAATAGAGCTAGTATTCATTAAATACAAGAATATTTCAAGTACTAATCCTCTTTTCATCCAAATGGGACTGCTTCTTTTTTGTATATCTTTATTTAAACAGTTTAATTATAAATATGATTGTCGTTGAGTTTCAGTCATGCAAAGAACAAACCCCTTCACTAGTGCAACATTCTCATCACCAATGTGCCAGATCTCACTCCTCACATCTCACCTCCGCCTGTACTCTGGACAGGCTTCTACTTCCCTCATTCATTCACATTGTTATGATAGTTCTCAATTAGTTATTTCTCTAACAGCACTCATCATTCTTTCTGGTTAGTATCATGTAGTGAGCTGGACCTTCCAGCCCTCCTGTCTTTTGTCTCTGAGAATTACTGCAAAAATGTCTTTTATTTTTCTTAAAACGCATAGGTCATGAGACTATTCTGTGTCTATATCTCTCCCTCTGACTTACGTCGCTCAGCATAATAGATTCCATGCACATCCACGTATAGGAAAATTTCATGACTTAATCTATCCTGACAGCTGCATGATATTCCATTGTGTATATGTATCACAGTTTCTTTAGCCATTCATCTGCTGAAGGGCATCTTGGTTTTTTCCAGTCTGGCTATTGTAAATTGTGCTGCAAAAAATATAGGTGTGAGGAAGGGATTTTTGTATTGTATTTTTAGGTTCCTAGGGTATTTCCCTAGGAGTGGTATAGCTGGCTTATATGGGTGCTCAATTTCCAGTTTTTGTAGGAATCTCCATATTACTTTCCATAAAGGTTGGACTAGACAGCATTCCCAACAGCAGTGAATAATAGTTACTTTCTCTCCACATCCCCACCAGCACTGATAATTGTCATTCTTTGTGATATGCGCGAAGTTCTATAGCGTGCGATGGTACCTCATAGATGTTTTGATTTGCATCTCCCTGATGATTTGTGATGTGGAGAATTTTTTCATGTACTTTTGGCCATTTGTATTTCTTCTTTGACAAAGTGTTCATTTCTTCTCCCCATTTTTTGTCTATGGGATTAGATGTTTTTTTTTCTTATAAACTTTTGTCAGTGCCTTTGGAGATTAGCCCCTCATCTGATGGGTATTGGGTTAATAGTTTTCCCAATCATTTGGTGGTTCTTGAATCCTGGGCACTATTTCCTTCTCAGCTTAATATAGTTTCATCTGTTTATCTCTGCTTCCACTTGTTTGGAGAGTGTGTTGCCTCCTTAAAGATGCCTTTAGACTCAATGTCATGAAATGTTTTATGTACGTTTTGTTCTATATGTCTTATGGTTTCAGGTCTGATATCAAGGTCTTTAATCCATTTGGATTTTACCATCGTACATGGTGTTAGCAGGGGATCTGAGTTCGCTTTTATGCAAGTGTCTAACCGGTTGTGTCAACACCACTTGTAGAAAAGGTTTTCCCTGCTCCATTTAGGAATTCTCGCTCCTTTATAAAAAATTAAGTTAATGCATGTCTGGGGAGCATTCTCTGAGTACTCAAGTCTATTCACGTACAGTAAAATACAACTCCATATGTAGTGAATGTATGCACCCCTTTACATCCCAACAAAATCTTTGGATCCTATCTTATTTCTGAATTTTATCTTATGGTTTGGTACCTTGACCAACATGCTTTTTAGAATTTTAGTCTATATAAGTATAGTCAAACAAATCTTGTTTTCTAGAGATGTAACTTTAAAAGATCCAGTTATGGTTGCAATATGGTAGCAATTTTTCCAACTTTTTAAGATTATCTTTTGATACATTATAAACAAAGATTACATAATTTTGTAATGAAAATCTAGAGGCTTATTTAGAACTATAGTTGTTTGAGATATATTCACATATTTTTATTTGTTCATTTATCCAGAAAATAAGAGTATAAGGATTAAAAATAATTTATTCTTATAATATTCTAAGATATAGCAGATAAAGTAACACTTAATTTAACCAACTTTAATTAAAGTAAAAAACATTTGATGATAGAGGGAGGATGAATGAGGAAAATATAGTCCAGTAATGTGACAGTCTTAACAGCAAGTTGAGCCCATGTATATATTACATTATATGTGATATACATTGTATCCTGAGCTACAAAAAATTTTTAGAGTTAATAGAGCTCTGTCTTAGGAAAAGATAAATGATCAGTCTAATGTACAGGTCATGTTTAAATAAAATATCAAGGACAGCTAAGAAGAGGAAATTATCCCAATATTGACAAAATTATTGGTCTATTTTTCAGACCTGAACCAGATTCATTTACTGAAGGAGTGTAACTTTAAAAGGATTGGTGACCATTCACTCCATTAAATATGCACCAAGTAGGGAGAATAGATAGATGTAAGAATGCATGTATCTTTACTTAACAGCTTTCACATTTTACCCTACTTTCTAACAACCTGGGAGATCATCATATAATAGTTTCTTCCATCAACTAGGCAGATTCTCTCTTAAACCTACTCTATAATTTTTGGGGGGTTTGTTGAAGGTTTGGAGCTACAACTGGAATCACTCCTGGCTGGATCAGAGAATATATGAGACACCAGGAAGTGAACATAGGTCAGCTTCAAGTAAGGCGAGTGCCTTACCCACTGTACTATTGTCCTGCGTCTTCATCTCCATCTCTTACTGTTTCTTCTGTATACAGAGTCAACTGACTTCCTCTATACTAGTTTCTGCCTAGATTTTGTTATGCAAAGGGTCATGTCTATTATAAAGTAAATATTGGGCATTGTTTAAATAAATTCACAAAAATGTAAATATTATTTGTATTTATCAAATTAAATGCAAATGGGAAGTTAAAATTAGTATAATACACTTTGTTTAGAACAAGAAAATACTTAGAAACTGTTAAGCATTTAAATTGCTACTAAATTTGTATGAAGTCATTGCAAAAAAATATCTATTTAAAGTGTGCTTAAGTTGATTTCAGACATCTTTTTCTAAGAATATATACAATTCAGACAATAGAGGTATGTTTTAATTATTATTTTTTTAAGTTTCACTTTATTGCACAAAATAGTTTCACATTTTATGAAATTCATAGCATGATCTATGAGGTGGGAATTCATTTATTTATTTATTTATTTTAAAATAATATCTTTATTTAAGCACCATGATGACAAACATGATTGTAGTTGAGTTTTATTCATAAGAAAACACCTCCATTCACCAGTGCAACACTCCCACCACCAATGTGCCCAGCTCCCTTTTTTTCCACCTGCTGACAGTATTCTAGATGGGCATTCTACTTCTCTCTCTCATTAAAATTATCATGATAGTTATTTCTCTAACATGATCATTGTTATTTCTCTAACTGCAGTCACTACTCTTTACTGTGAGCTTCATCTTGGTCCTCATCTCTAGACAAAGATTTTTTTTTCAACAACTTCATTCCCTTCTTTTTCTTTTTTTTAATATATTTTATTTAAACACCTTGATTACATACATGATTGTGTTTGAGTTTCAGTCATGTAAAGAATACCACCTATCATCATTTATAATAACATCAGGTTAAGATTCTATGGGAAGAGAATTAAAATTGTTATAAACATGTACTGTGCAGAAATCACTATAATTTATGAACATTTAATAATTAATTCAATACACTTACAATTTTTTTTTGGTTTTTGAGCCACATCCAGTGACTCTCAGGAGTTACTCCTGGCTGTGCTCAGAAATCGCTCCTGGCTTGAGAGACCATATAGGACTCCAAGGGATCGAACTGCAGTCTGTCTACGCCAGTGGTCGGCAACCTTTTTTTTTTCAACTGAGCCAAATCTCACCAAAACCACAATTGAAATTTATTTTAAGAGCCAAATTTTTGGGGGGATTTTTTGGCAGTACTCAGAGGTTTCTCCTGGCTATATGTTCAGAAATCGCTCTTGGCAGGCTCAGTGGACCTTATGGGATGCCGGGATTCAAAACACTGATGTTCTGCATTAGAGACAAATGCCTTACCTCCATGTTATCTCTGCAACCCCGAGGGCCACATTTTTAAAACCGAAAGTATATAGGATAGTACACTGATTTTTCTCAATAAGTTTTTATTGAGAATATTCTGCATGCAAGTATCCACATAGGTCGGGAGGATACAAATAACACAACTAATAAAACAAAAACTTCAGAATGATATTATTTATCGATAATGTTAAATTCCATAAAATCTGCCTTACAATGTAGAGAAAGTTATATCCTGACAATGACAAAGTCACAAATACTAATGTGAACATTGGCCTTGCATTTCCTTGGATAGTTTGATTAAGTCAGGTTTGTATGTCATCGCTTCTAATTTTAGGCATGATTCCAGGTTCTCATCGATGAGATGATTTCTCAATTTACTCTTGATAACATTCATGCTTGAAAATGTTTGTTCAGGGACCCGGGAGATAGCATGGAGGTAAGGC
>PVKC010046208.1:0-11282 GCA_004027635.1 Crocidura indochinensis
TCCCCCCTGTACTATATCTCTAGTCTTGAATAAAGAAATTTTTTTTGGTTTTTGGGTCACACCCGGCAGCGCTCAGGGGTTACTCCTGGCTCCATGCTCAGAAATTGCTCCTGGCAGGCACGGGGGACCATATGGGGCACCGGGATTCGAACCGATGACCTTTTGCATGAAAGGCAAACGCCTTACCTCCATGCTATCTCCCGGGCCCCGAATAAAGAAATGTTTTGAGTGCCAGTATCTTCTTTGTAAAATTATTGGTTCCAGCACCAACTCTTGTTGATCCTCTGCTGTACCAACTAAAGAGATGTCTAATAAATATTTGTTGATTGATTTACTTTGCCCTGTAATTGAATTCCAAGCCTCATGCAGTGTCCTCCTGCACAGCTGTGTAAAGTCTGGTAAATGAAACTGAAGTTTGCCACATTCCAGGAAAAATAAGGAATGAGTTAGTCAAGTATCTCATCTCTTGCATGTCATTCATCAAATAGCCTTAACATCTTGGTGACATAAAATCAACTTCAGGAGGATATAAATACAATGGCAAAAAGTAAAATCACTTATAAGACTAAATGGAAAGAAATAGTAAAAGTACTGATGTGTAATAGGAGAGGAGTGAGGAGAGACCACTTACAAATTACAAGTCACAAATAGTTACAAGTTCTGTAGATTCAACTTTATCTACTACAAAATCCTAAATTTCCATGTTAAGGGCTCATGCACTGAATTTAAAGTTCCATTGTAGCAAGTATAAAATACATTTAACTATTTTTGTTGATTCACCCATTGAAAACTGAAAATTGTGTCTTGTCCTATTATTTTCTATTATGCTTTTTAAAATACTTTTTGGGAAAATATTTTGCATATTAGGGTTCTAAGAAAATATATTGGTTTTTATTTCTGATGTAAAGATAATTGGATTGATAGATAAAATAAATCGACTTCTAATCCCCTTACTGTCTTAAGTAATTTCCAACATTTGCCTAATATTAATCTTTAATATTATATATAATAGAAATCAGTAAAAATGGCACTGCTATACTTTCTTTTCTCAATCCAAAGAAAACAGATGAATGGCAGAAAAAGGGATTCACCTAAGCAAGTTTCAAGGCTTGCTGAAAGGTTCTTACAGAGGGTTTGCTCTAAGGATTGGGGTAAGAAGGAGGCTCCCTAAGGACTCTTATGTTCTTTATCTAATTTTAAAGTTTATTTCTTTTCTTTTTCTTTTTCTGTTTGTTTCAACCGACAGTTTGGGGAGCTTCTTACTCCTGGCTTTATTATCAGAGGTAACTTCTGGCAATCCTAAATGCCAAAGATTAAACCCAGGCATTCAGCATGCAGTCAACCTCCCTAAGTTATCTCTCCAGCCCCAATTTTCTAGTTTTTCAACTGTTTCCTTCAATTAATGTCATCCAAATACTTTCAACTCTTTGCTCTCTAATCTCAGAGAGAAAGTAAGTTATAAGAAAATACAGATAAGATAGAAAATAGAGAATCATGTTCAAACACTCATAGGCCAAAATTTTTAAAAGTTGTTCAAAGCTGAGAAAAACTCCTATTAGTGCCCATGAAAGAAATCTACATTTCTTGTAATTATTGTAATTATTAAAAAAGGCCTTTGGCTTCTTTTATTGCAGAGATTTTTATTTATTTTTTTAGTATTTTTAGTCGAAATCACATTCTGGATAATTTGATGTGATATGGAAAGCAATATCTGGGAGAAATACATCTTCATGTATATTTATTTTTATCGTTATTTATTTTTAGCATTTTTTCTGGAGGTGTTAAGTAGTTATTCACAACTCAGTGCTCAGGAATCACTCCTGGTCATGTTCAGGGAACCATGTGTTGTTGGGATCTGAACCAAGACCCACAGCATGAATTTGAGGTAACCACCATAAATCCTGTGCTATCCCTCTGGACTCTCAATTCACATACTGAATCAGTGTGGCTATTTATTTATAATCACAGTGAGCTCAATTCCTGCGACATAGTGGGAAGCACAGAGATTGTCCTGTAGTTCATATATGACTACTGTCCTATCTTATAGTTCATACAGAAGCAGAACCATGCACTAGGCGTTGTATGTAGCTGGGTAATTAAGAGGACTGAGTGAGAAAATATTTCAACCTTAAAATCAATGTCAATGATAAAAAATTTTCTTCTGTAGTGGTCAGTAAAAGAAGTAAATACCTCTTTTAAATGCACTTGCCCAGGTGCACATGCACATATCTTTCAGTGGAGGACCTGTACTTAAAGCCCATCTATTCCTCAGAATTTCAATCTTTCTTATGGGCTCTATTTCATAATCAACATTATTTTCACAGATTCTTATTTGAGAGCACATGATGAACTATGCCTTCTAACACCATCTAGCAGTCAACTCCTGCACGCTATAGCTAAAGAAACTATAATGATAAAAATACAACATATATAAGCTCAGGTGTCATCGTGTTTTGTGCCAGGGGTCATCAAACTTTTCAAGCAGGGGCCCAGTTCACTGTCCCTCAGGCCATTGGAGGGCCAGACTATAGTAAAAACAAAAATTATGAACAAATTCCTTTGCACACTGCATACATCTTATTTTGATGTGAAGAAACAAAACGGGAACAAATACAATATGTGGCCCGCGGGCCATAATTTGAGGACCACTGTATATCTACACTGTAGACATTCCTACAAAACTTTCTTTACTATTTTGAGGTTAATTAATTACTGTGAAGTAACTCAAGTAATAGGAAAACAGTTCAGATTTCAGACAGATGGTCTTACTATATACCATATATACTTATATACTTCACAGCACATGTCTTGATTTGGGTTAAGAAAATGGGTTAAGAGATTCTATATCATATACAAGAGTATGAAAACATCATGTTTCAAATTTAAAGATTATAAACTTATAAATGATAAATTTAAAGATTATAAAATTCTATAAAAGACTATTATTCGTGTCAAGTGAATTATATTTCCTGTTACAGAGTTAAGAAAATTAAGGTTTCCGTTTAAAGCAATATTACATTGAACGTAGAAAATGCTTCAAAGACAACTGGATGAATATATTGAATCAGGTTCATATTGAGCTTCAGTGTCCCTGATTCAGTTTAAAAAGATCAAGTAATGCACCTGGAAATTCGCACCATTACTGTTACATAGCCCTAACATTTCACTCTTTTTTTCTTTTTTTTTTTATGTGTACTCCTTTTTTCCTTCTTTTTTAAATTTTTATTGTGTCCAAAGTGCATTACAAATCGTTCACTTCATCATTTATGATACATAGTGACAATGAAAGAGGGGCATTCCCACCACCAGTGCTGTCCTCCCTCCACCCCTGTTCTCAGTATGCATCCCATATCTCCCTCCCTTACCCCCCAGAATGCTAGTGCAACTGGTCTCCACTTTGCATCTTGTTTTGAACATCTATTCCACTGTCATTGGAGATAAAAAGGCTAAGAAAAAATGGAGAAAAAAATTTGGTGGCAACTACCAAAAAAAGAAAGAAGAGAGAAAAAAAAGGAAAAGAAAAATGGAAGAAAAAAGAAAAAAATGGACCCGACAAATAAAAATAAAAATAAATCTCTAAATAATAACCACAAGAGTGAAAAGAAAGAGAACAGTGGAAGAAAAAGGAGAGGAAGAATAAAGTAAAAAACTAACAAATCAAAACAAAACAAGAAAAAGTATGGGTGCCGGAGAGGTAGGGTTTGGCAGCGCAGCGGTGTTTGCCTTGCAAATAATAAATGTCCTAGAGACTGTTTTAGTTTGAAATTTTATTTATGGGGGCCCGGGAGATAGCATGGAGGTAAGGCGTTTGCCTTTCATGCAAAAGGTCATCGGTTCAAATCCCGGTGCCCCGTGCCTGCCAGGAGCAATTTCTGAGCATGGAGCCATAACCCCTGAGCACTGCCGGGTGTGACCCCCCCCCAAAAAAAAAAAAAAGAAAAAGAAATTTTATTTATGGTAGTTGTTAATTATGACAACAAAGTTTTCTTTTTTCCTCATGAGGCAGTTAATTCATCTATGAGACTAGTTGCAGAATGCTTTAACTTAGGGAAAATAGTATCTCAAAGTTCTTTATAGAGAAAATCAATGCATTCATATGTGTGTGTGCATGCATTAAAAACTTTCTTTTTTTTTTTTTTTTTTTTGGTTTTTGGGCCACACCCGGTGACGCTCAGGGGTTACTCCTGGCTATTCGCTCAGAAGTCACTCCTGGCAGGCACGGGGGACCATATGGGGAACCGGGGGATCGAACCATGGTCCGTCCTAGGTTAGCGCAGGCACCTTACCTCCAGCGCCACCGCCAGGCCCCAAAAACTTTCTAAGGGACCCGGAGAGATAGCACAACGGCGTTTGCCTTGCAAGCAGTCGATTCAGAACCAAAGGTGGTTGGTTCAAATCCCGGTGTCCCATAAGGTCCCCCGTGCCTGCCAGGAGCTATTTCTGAGCAGACAGCCAGGAGTAACCCCTGAGCACCGCCAGGTGTGGCCCCAAAACCAAAAAACAAACAAAAAAATCACTCTTTTTTTCTAATTGTTTTTATGAATACTACCAAACTAATAAAATTACTTTTAAAATTCCTACATTTTCTAGCACTAATAAGCCTATAAATCTGCAAAGGATAATTGAAGCTTCAAAGTTAAAGCCATGCTGAGACAGTCTCATGCTAAATTATTTTGTCAGAATGAAAACCATCAGTGCACACACCAGGACACTTTTGGTGCCTGTGACTATTTAAATGGAGACTTATGGTCCCTGGGAACAATACTGTGAGCAGCTATTACTCTCATATAGTTAAGGCAAACACACTATCAGTCCTTTAATATTTGTCTCAGAAAAAGAATTTTCCTTTTGCATCTAAGTAAAACAATACAACATATAGTGCCATTTAAAACTTAGCTAGACCAGTAACTGGTGGATCAAAACCCTAGAAGACATACTTTCAAGTGGAAGATCTCTTTGCTTTGCAATCAACAGCCAGATGATAGCAATCTAGAGTGATTCTACATTTCTCATTACACAACTGAATCTCTTTCAGGCCTATGAAGAGAAGATAATCATGGAGCCAGAAATCACAAAGCCAACCAGACTGGCATAAGAAAACGCTACATTCTTGAGCTGAGTTTGATTTCTCTTAGGTCTCTGTTATGTGATATGGACAGATGGAAACAAAGTATGTATATGCATATAACTGTATAAAATGCGTTATTCTTCAATACAGTTGTAATATCTATTAAGAAGTTTTATGGTATTAGAGTCAAAAGGGAAGGAGGTAATCTATAAAATCTGCCACACAGTATGCTGGGAACAAGAAGACATGCTTGGTAATAACCTGAAATGAATTTTCCAAGAACCTGCCAAGGAATAAAACTTCCCTGAACTGATAATCTTCATCTATAATAGGTGAGATGATATTTGGTTAGGAAATATCATCCCAAATCTACATGAGCAAAGTCTCAGTCTCATATTTATTATATGAAATTGACAAACAGGCAAAACTTAATTTGCTAATTTTATAGCTGCATGCTATAATGATACTATGCATGTTATATACAGTGATATCTAATCTTTTCTCTCAATATTGCTTTAAAAGAGAGAAAAATTTTACAAGAATATATCTTTTATTTATTTATAAATTATTTATTGCTTGTTTTATTGAGATATATCCAGCAGTGATCAGCATATCTGACTCTCTGCTCAGGGATCATTCCTATGCAATGCTTAGTGAAACACTTTATCCACTGTACCATCACCCAAGAGACATCTTTATTTTTAATGTACAGAATATATATATATATTCATCACTAAAATTTACTAAAATGGCCAGCATATCTACCACTGAAATTGACAATAGTGGAGAATTCTACTGAATTCTGGACTTTTTCGAACTCTTTTACTTAATATCCAATAATCCTTTAAAGACAATGAATATAAAGTGGTCATAAGTTTCTCATTTGGTAAAGATTATTGAAATATGAAAGGAACTTTCAGTTATTCCTATGTCATTTGTATCTGTTAGGATTTGTATCAAATGATTTTTTAGACGGAAAGAATGAAATGTGAAAACTAGAATTCATTCTTATAAATGAGGGACAATCCCACCACCAATGTTGTCCTCTCTCCACCCCTGTTAATTTCAAGAAGTCACTTTGACTTTATACTAAATAAAAAATCAGTAAGAAGCATTTTTCAACATTTCCAAGTTGAATATTTTCAACTTGGAGGAAATTCCTTTGACATTTTGTATGAAATCTGTATCAACAAGGTCTTTGAATTTGTAGTTGAGTTTTTTGCACTATGAGAAGGTAACCCTCAGTGCACAGTGAATTTCTAGTAGTTGGACCATACTTCTATCTATTCATATAAACTTAAAAGAGTTACATATCTTAGGCAAAAATGACAGTAATATTATTAGAAATAATCCATGTGAAAAATATAATCAATCTAATAAGATTTTACAGAAATGAGACATAAATATAAAGATCAAATATGACTAGATAAAAGTTTTCATCTTCCATTGATTTAGTTTCTTGAAATTAAATGTTAACTCATCAAATTTTTAGTTTCATAATTATATAGGTAATTCTTAGTCCTCATTTACAACAATATTTTTATTCTCTTATTCAAAATAAAATTTGATTCCCTCAAATTTTATTCACTCCATAAATAGCTAATATGTGCAATATTTAGCTTTCCAGTTAAGACTATAAGCCCAGGACTTCCTTCTCAAATGATCATACTGGCCTGACATTCTCACAGTAGTTTATAATCCCATCAAGAAATCTAATATGGTTAGAGAACACTTGGAAATCCCTGTATTCTTTTGAAAAATAAAGCCCCTGTTTTAAAATGAAGCAGACCCAAACATAGTCTATGCTAACACATAAGCAAAATAATTAAAGTGCTTGTGTGTGGAGAATGTCAAATTTCTGAGCTGCTTGGTGTTCCCACATGGTCAAGATTAATGACATTCCAATCTGACTGCTTCTTCCTGTCCCCACGGTGGAAGTGGGCTCGAAACTTGTTGGATGGAGAAACTTCCCAGTGTATCATGGTTACCAAGCCAGCTGTGCAGTCACTTTTACACAGATACAGCTAAAATATAGCAGATTTCTGACAAGCATAATTATTATGCCTATCTTACAAGCTCTGGGATCTGGGCCAGATAAAGAAAAATATGGGAAGTTGCTGGACAGAGGATAAGGATGCTCTTGTGTATCATTAGAACCTTAATCAGAGACTCAACAGTTTCTGCTCTTTATCAGCATAAACAGAACTTTGGCCTTTGTTGTTTATCAAAACATACAGACAATAAAAACCACAGTGTTTAGAGAATGAGGTTTGGATTTGCTGGTTGATTTGAAATTAAAAAAAAACTTTTTGATTCAAACCTTTAAGAAGGAAGTAATCTAATATTTATGGGCCATGGAAACATAGTAAGCTACATTTTTTTAAGTCACCATGAACTTACAAAGTTATTCATGATTGGGTTTCATGCGTAAAGTGTTTCAACACCAATCCCTTCACCAATCTCTGCTTACCCCCCAAATTCCTGTTTTCTTCTCATCCACTAGTTTGCCTATATCAGAGATGTTTTTGTTTCATTTGCATGGTTTTGCACTGAGTACACAATTTTTTAAAAAATATTACTTATATCCTATGTAAGTCTATGAAATATTCATGATTTTAATAAGTTTTGTACATGAGGATACCCTAATCAGATCACAATAATTGTAATAGACTAATGTAAAATTAAAAGTTAAGCCAGTAAATTTCCAAAATGCCAAGTCTAACATTTTACTTGTTAAGAAATATTGTTTGTAGTCATTCCAGAAGTGCTACGGGGTCCAGGGTCACTCATGGCAATTTCAAACCTGGTGGAACTTAGGAGGCTATTTTGATATTAATAATCAATATTAGGGCCTCACATTTGCTAGTCATGTGCTCTCCCATTTGAGCTACCTCCACAGCACATGCCAAGTATTTTAACCAGAAAATTTTTTTGATGTATCTTGAAAGGTTTGGGCTATCTCCTGCTGTTCTTGAAGACTCAGTGCTCAGGAGAGACACCTGGTAGTGCTAAGGAGCCCATGTGTGATTCTGGGGTGAATCAGCCATGGGAAAGGAAAGTGTCGTACTTCCTGTAATGTCTCTCTGGCCCCTTAGGAGGAAATTTTATCTCCTCATATGTTTAAGTTAAACTAGTTGTCACTTTTAAGTCAATTTTATAATATTGAGTGGTTTTTGTTTCCTTAGCAAGATAGAAAAGTGAAATCTATTAACAATGTCTTTGAGAAATATAAAGCATGATAAGTTACTTAGGAGTAAATATTGAGAATGCAGTTATTAAATTCTGTCAAATAATTGTTTTCAATTTACTATGAGGACAAGATAACACTTATTACTAATAGGTGAAGAAAGAAGAATTACATTAAATAAAACAGAAAAGGAAGTTATAGAGATAGAATTTATTATAGGATGCTTATCTTGTATGTGTCAAAGAAGATCCAATACCTGTTGCTTTATATGGTCCCCTGAGTCCTGCCAGGAGTTGTCCTTAGCACAGATCCAGGAGTGCATTCAGAGCAACACAAAAATGAAACAAAAGCAAAAACCCACAAACAGAGAGTTACTTTTAGCATATGGTGAATAACAAAATAAAGACCCAGTTGGATTAATGAGGACATAGGGGACATTGATTTGAAATGAATTTAGAAAAATATCAAACAAAGCCAGAGTATTTGTGTAATATTAGTTGGTATGAATTTGATGCATGTGTACGATAGAAACTATTAAAGTGGAAAGACACCAGATTTTTTTCAGGTTTATAGTTAATCATTTATTAGTAGATTTCTAAAATCACATATAATTAATAAAAGTTGTGTGAATTTAAGCAATGGTAATAGAACATAGTAGGTATCAATTACATTCATAACAACTTATTTCAATTTCAAATACCATATGGTAACCCTGAAGTCTAGATAATTGAAACATTATAGAAACTACACAACTTGGGGCATAACTCTTGACCCTATTATATGCATTTAGCTATATATATATATATATATAGGATCTGTGTCAAGCTATATAAAATTAATCAAGTAGCATCAAGCAACTATTAGTCATTATTTGAAAACAACATTTTCCTCATTCTGAATAATCATAATTAAGTGTTAGGTTTACTTATAATAGTATCCTTTACTGACCAAATACAATGCAAGAAGTATTACATAAAGAGGACTATGTTTGTAATCAAGGTGCTTAAATAAAATATTAAAAAACAAATAAATAAAAGCTTGTCCCTTGCAAGTTTGTAAGCAAACCAACAGTATATAAAGAAAATATTACGCTTAAATCTAGTCCCTTCTCCAAAAACATTGTTTGGTTGAAATATTAATATAATTAAAAATTACATAATATGTTTTTGTAAAACATATAGTATATATTTATAAAATAAGGAAAGACATCAGATTTACCATTAAAATGATGGATTCAAAATTAAAGGTATTAATTCAAAAAATAGTATATTTAAAAATAATTTAAGTGAACACTCTGCACATCTCTAGAGTCAGCAGTAAGATCTTCAGTAGCAGGTAGTAGGAAGACAAATAGAAAGAATAGATGATACTAAATTTAATTTTAATGTCCCTCAACGATAATCTAAATGAAAAAATCAACCTATTATTGATTTAAGGACCCAAGGAAAATTTATCATGTTATGAGATAAAGTCTTATTCTTTGATGCCAAGAAATAGTGAAATACACATTCCTTTATAGTGCCCATGATATTCTCCAAAAGAGACTGTATTCTGGGACACAAAACAAACTTCCACGAATTTAAGAGAATAGAAATCATATCAACGCCTTCTCAAGCCTAGGAAACAATAAAAAATATATGTTAATCACAAACAGAACATACATCACACAAATACCTGGAAACTAAATATCTCTGTACTAAACAACCAATATATCAGAGTAAATTAAAACATTGCTAGAAAAATGATAAAAATGAGAATAAGAGCAATTAGAACTTGTTGGACACAGCAAAGCAGTATTAAGATTAAAGTTCATAGTGTTGCAAGCATTCAACAGAAAAGAAGAAAGGGCCCACAAAAACAACTGGGCTGTACAGTTTAAGAAATTGGAAAATGACCAACAAAATGGGCTGCAAACAGGATAAAGAATGGGTGGTGTTCTATACATGACTGAAACCCAAACACAACTATGTATGTAATCAAGGTGTTAAAATAAAAAATTAAAAAAAAAGAAAAGAATAAAATTTACAGCAGAAATTAATGAACTTGAATTTTAAAAATAAATTCAAAGTATCAATGAAAACAAGAGCTGATTCCTTAAAAAAATAAACAAGATTGAGAAACCAATAGCAAGAGTCACAAAGAAAAAGATAGAACCTCAAAAACAAAATAAGAAAAGAATGAGAAGAAATCACAAGATACCAATGTAATTCAAAGGATAATCAGAGATTACTTTGAGAATTTCTTTGCCTGCTCATGGATTGGCAGGATTAACATCATTAAAATGGCAATATTCCCCAAAGCATTATACAGATTTAATGCGATCCCTATAAAGATACCCATGACATTCTTCAAAGAAGTGGATCAAACACTTATGAAGTTCATCTGGAACAATAAACACCCTAGAATAGCTAAAGCACTCCTAGAAAAAAGGAAAAGGGGAGACATTACTTTCCCCAACTTTAAACTGTACTATAAAGCAATAGTTATCAAAACAGCATGGTATTGGAATAAAGACAGACCTTCAGATCAGTGGAATAGGCTTGAATTCTCAGACATTGTCCCCCAGACATACAAGTACCTAATTTTTGACAAAGGAGCAAGAAATCCTAAGTGGAATACGGAAAGCCTCTTCAACAAGTGGTGCTGGCAGAACTGGTTAGCCACTTGCAAAAAAGTGAAAATATATCCCCAGTTAACATCATGTATGAAGGTGAAATCCAAATGGATTAAAGACCTCGATATCAGACCTGATACCATAAGGTATATAGAACAACACGTTGGTAAAACAATCCATGACATCGAGACGAAGGGCAGCCTCAAGGAGGAAACTACTTTTTCCAAACAAGTGGAAGCAGAGATCAGATGGGAATACATTAGACTGAGAAGTTTCTGCACCTCTAAAGAAATAGTGGCCAGGATACAAGAGTCACCCACCGAGTGGGAGAAACTATTCACTCTACACCCATCAGATAAGGAACTAATATCCAAAATATACAGGGCACTGACAGAACTTTACAAGAAAAAAAA
>PVKC010046209.1:0-11273 GCA_004027635.1 Crocidura indochinensis
CAAAAAAAAAAAAAAAACAGAAAAAGCAAGGGAATAGTAATATTTTGCTGCTGATTAAATACAAAGTTAGACATCCTAAATCCTGCTTAAACAGCTAGATATTTTTTTTGTTTTAACTTTATTTATTTATTGATTGATTGATTGGTTTTTGGACCACATCCAGCAGTATTCAGAAGTCACTCTTGACTCTGCACTCAGAAATTGCCTCTGGCAGGCTGGGGGATTACATGGTATGCCAGGAGTCGAATCGGGTTCCTCCCAGATCAAGCCACATGCAAGACCCTACTGCTGTTCTATCTCTCTGGCCCCTAAGCAGCTAGATATTCTAAGTCAATAATTCATATACTGATATAATATATTACTTACAGTTTTGGGGTGTTTTATTCATTTTCATCTAGGGCCTTACATGGAGCCAGATATTAAATATAGGCAAGTAGATTGAAGGTACAAAATAAAATAATCCATGAATGATTAAATATGATAAAATATAGAATTAGAATAGAACCTGAATATCAGCACCCACAAAACATCAGTGATATGCCACATGAAACATTTATTTCTTGCAGTCTGCACCTGACTAAATAGTCTGGGTCTGTGGGGTTGTTCTTTCTGTACTCTATTCTGGACTCTGCACAAACGTTTATATAGCAATGGCAGAGGACAAGTTCAACTTTTCAAGCATAATTTATGTCCCTGATAGCTTACATCACATCTGTTCATTCCCTCTGGCCACAACAAATCACACAGCCAAGTAAAGAGCACTTATCTGCCCATTTGGGGTCAACAGTGTCACAGAAGAACAAGTCCATAAGGATGAAGTGGTGAAGGAGGAAGAGGCTGTAACAGTCCCCTCAAGAAGTTATGGAAGGGCTGGAGTGATGGCATGGAGGTAAAGCATTTGCCTTGAATGCAGGTCAGTGGTTCAAATCCTAGCATCCCATATGGTTCCTTGAGTTTACCAGGAGTGATTTCTGAGCATAGAGTCAGATGTAACCCCTGTGTGCTGCCGAGTATGAACCCCAAAAAAACAAAAAACAAAAACAAAAAAGAAATTATGAGAAGCCAAAACAAAAAAAAAATGGGAAAAGGGATAGAACAGTGTGTAAAGTGCTTGCCTTGCATTCAGCATACCTAGGTTCAACCCCATCCATCCTCTATGGTCCCTCAAGGTCCCAGCAGAAATTATCCCCAAGCATTACCAGGTATGGACTCAAAATAATAACATTGATAATAATACATTTTGGGGGCCCGGGAGATAGCATGGAGGTAAGGTGTTTGTCTTTCATGCAAAAGGTCATCGGTTCGAATCCCGGTCCCCCGTGCCTGCCAGGAGCAATTTCTGAGCATGGAGCCAGGAGTAACCCCTGAGCACTGCCGGGTGTGACCCAAAAACCAAAAATAATAATAATAATAATAATGATAATAATAATAATACATTTTGAAGTGTAATAGAAAAGACTATTAGATAGATGAGAGTGTAGCATTCCAATTTTTATGGAAGTAGTTGTTTTTTGAATATTATTAGCCAGTATATTTATATATGGTCTGCTTATTAATTTTTTCTACATTTTATTATAACACCGTAATTTACCAAGTTGTTCATATTACAGTAGTTTCAGGCATTAAATGTCCAAAACACCAATCCCACCACCAGTGTAACCTTCCTTCACCAGTATCCCTAATTTTCCACCATCATAGTATGCCGCCATGCAGGCACAAACACAGTTATTTTATATTGCTTCTTACAACACAACGGCAAATATAATTATCCAAATTTAGATCAACAAGGGTCAATTTGAAGTGATTGTTATATCTCTTTATGCAGTTACTAAAGACAGTGTCTAAGGATTTTCTGGCTGTGGTTGGTGCTAGTTGAACCTTTTGTGTTACTGTTTAGAGTCACAAGATTTAGTGATCTAAAACAAATTTTGTTGACTTGGAAGTTTATTGCAGGTTAAGTTGCATAGCTGAGCTGTTTCTGTTGGAGGATATAGGGTGTGGTGTTGGGCTGCTGTAGTTCATGCAGAAAGAAAACTCTGTCCCCTCCTTTCTAAGAATGCCACAGAGGTATCAGATTGGACCGGGCTACCTGGGAAGTACCAGTGACTATTGTTTTCTTTGGTGGAGAAGCCGAACTATTATGTGCCAGGAAGATGGTAGCTGTGTGCAGGGTTGCTGGATCTTCCAGAGGCAGGATGTAGTAGTGGTGGGGGCAGAGGAGACAGGGACTTGACTCAATCTCATTTAAAATAAAAAGTCCCAAAATTTTCAACTTCATAATTTAATTTCATCTGAGAAGATGCAACTGCTCATACTATTTTATTTCAATCATGGAGTTAGGCCATTCTGTCAGCACAGCTTTGTAACTGGGATCGCTCCTGGTGGAACTTAAGGGACCATGTAAGGTGTCAGGGATTGAATCTAGAATTTCTCATGCAAAGTAACTCTTCACCTACTGTAATATCACCCACTATCCCCTAAATCATTTTGTTTGTTTGTTTTGTATCTCATAACTTTCAAATTTTCTTTTGGAGCTTAGTGTAGGAACTAGGTTGTTTTTCTATTTACTATCTTTTTTTTTTTTTTTTGGTTTTTGGGCCACACCCAGTGACGCTCAGGGGTTACTCCTGGCTATGCGCTCAGAAGTCGCTCCTGGCTTGGGGGACCATATGGGAACCGGGGGATCGAACCGCTAGTCCTAGACTAGCGCAGGCAAGGCAGGCACCTTACCTCCAGCGCTACCACCCGGCCCCCTATTTACTATCTTTTAACTTACCTATGCAGTTTTAGTGGTATATAATTTGCACATCAGAAAATTCTCTGCCTAAAGGTAGATGAGAAACTGGGAACATTGATGTGAGACTGGTGAAAGGATTAGTGTTGGTACATTTCATGTGTGAAACTCTAACTTTGTAATTCATGAAGACTCAATTAAAAATAAATCTGTCAATAAAGTTGAACCCCCATGAAATATGTAATGCAGTGATTGTAACTTTAATGGACAAAGCTGCCACCTCAATTCCATTTGGGACATTTCCATTCACTCAGAAAAAGATTACTACAGGGTCCAAAGTGATAACACTGCGGTAGGGCATTTTCCTTGGACAGATGGTGGTTCAAATCCTGGCATCCCATATGGCCTGCCATGCCTGCCAGGAATGACTTCTTAGTGCAGAACCAGGAGTAACCCCTGAGCACCACCACCGGCTGTGTCCCAAAAGAAAACAAAAAAAAAGTTACTACAGCTTTTTTATAATCAGTTTCTCCTTTTTCTCATTAATCTACTTACTACCTTTATAGATTAACGTTTTCTGCAAATTCCATTAAAATGGAATCCAAAAACCAAGGAACTTTTGCATCTTACTTTCTTCATTGAGCATAATCTTCCTGGGGATATTTCCTTGCCATAAAAGGCCAGTAGTTCATACTGCTTCATTGCTGAATTGCCACATTTGGTTTATTAATACTTATTGAAAATAAGTGCCCTTGGGGGCCGGGTGGTGGCGCTGAAGGTAAGGTGCCTGCCTTACCGCGCTAGCCTTGGACGGACAGCGGTTCGATCCCCGGTGCCCCATATGGTCCCCCAGGCCAGGGGCGACTTCTGAGCGCATAGCCAGGAGTAACCCCTGAGCGTCACTGGGTGTGACCCAAAAACCAAAGAAAATAAGTGCCCTTACCTTCAATTTTACTTTCATTAATATTAAAATCACTACTATGGTCTTTTTTTTACAGTGTTTTATATTATTGTTTGTAAAAGTGTAATTTATGCACATTAATATGTGAATATGTGCATCATCACATAAAATATGCATTTTAAAAGTTTTAGATGTATAGGAAAATTACTAACATGGTATGGAGTTTTTCATAATGCACACCTATTTTTCCTATTATTAACATCTTATGTTGGGGCCCAGGAGATAGCACGGAGGTAAGGCGTTTGCCTTTCATGCAAAAGGTCATTGGTTCAAATTCCGGTGCCCTATATGGTCCCCCGTGCCTGCCAGGAGCAATTTCTGAGCATGGAGTCAGGAGTAACCCCTGAGCACTGCCGGGTGTGACCCAAAAACCAAAAATAAACAAAAACAAAAACATCTTATGTTACATTTGCTAAAATTTAAGAAACCAATATTACTATATTATTATAAAAGTTGTTCAGATTCTGTTCTTCTCTATTGTTCTGATATTTATTAGCAAGAAATCTACAGAGTAGCACATATATATTTACAGGAGTGAATAAGCAAAAATTCTAAGCACACATGGCTATATCTGGTGAAGCCAGTATTCATTATCATGGGAATAGATAAATACCATAAAGCAATTGATCTTTATTTATATGATGGAGAGCTTTTTTTTTTTTTTTTTTACTTTCGATGGTACATGTTAGTTAGACTGTAGTTTGTATAGAAGAAGGATTCTTCATTAGTGATTATTCAAGCTCTTCCTCTTGGATTGTTATAGAGTCCTGGTGTCCAGACCAAATGATGTTGAAGTAAAATAGGGACTTAATCTTCTGAAATGCTTCCTGAGTGTGCACTATTGATGTGAACAATTTTCTGTAATTCTAGGAAAATGTTGAGAATATTTTCCCTACTCATCACTTTCAAAGTATAGCAGAATTCAAAGCTAAGTAAAATATAGAGTTCTCATTCTAGTGGGTTTTCTATGAATTGTTCCTTGGTCATATTGTATGTTCTCATGTGTCACTCTACTCCTTTATAAACAAAAGTACCCCATTGGTAATTTGTCTGGCATTTTGGGTAAAGAATCTGATGATAAAGTAGGTGAAAGTGATGCTTCTTTGTCTACAATCTTGGGGAAAACTGTCTACTTAGTGTTGTTTTCCAGACCTTGGAAAATTGATCCTTGAAATTCTTGCCTTAACTAACTGGAGGAACTGCCTTCCAATTGTATGAGAGTTTGTCCTGGGTATAGATTGGCACAGCCGAAAATCCAGGCATTTTTCCTTTGATTATTCTGGCAGTGCAGGTGGTCATCATGATTCCCTGATGTGGTGCCCTTATTGCTATAAACCATTTTTCTGAAGAGAGGTATGAGCAGTCTCGTCAGTCTGTACAGAACACATGTCTTGACCTGTAGATAATTTGGTCCAAACACACTAGTTCTTGGCTGTTACTAATGTGATCAGTTGCACACCGAAATTCCTCTGGTGTTCTTTCAGTCCAAGAATAGAAGTTTTAGAGATGTCAGCAAGCACAGGGTAAACAAACATCATTAAAAGGGCATTAATCCATATCTCCTATTTGTAATATTCCAAATAATAGCACTAGGGGTAATGGCTTTAGTCTTTTGGATCACTTCTTGACAAACTTCTCTTAAATTTTTTATCTTATGCTTAAAAGTTATCTAATGGAGATAAGAAAATTAACTCCCAGAATTATTTTACAAAGAAATAGCTTCATACTTATTTACTACTGTAAAATGAATTCCTTTGCCTGCTTCAATCTGGAAGGGAATGTCCTATTATTAATTAATTATTAATATTAATTTTTTACTTCTTCCAGGTCATTAGTACATCTTAGTGGATAGATAGCATTTAGTTCATCAATCTCGTAAACATCAAGCAGTGGGAATAGTCTAAAACTGGAGACAAATTTATTAAAATATCTATTTAGAGTATTGCAATGGTCAGTGTGGGCCTTGGAATACTTTCTAGAATATAATGGTTTCTTTTGGAAGCTTGGTAAGATTTACAGATAATATATTGGGAAAGTACTTGATAAGTATTTTTGTGAGACATGAAAAATGATACAGAGGTTAAGATGGGTATCTTGAGGCCAGAGCAATAGCACAGCAGTAGGGTGTTTTCCTTGCACACAGCTGACCCAGGACTGCTGGTGGTTCAAATCCTGGTATCCCATATGTTCCCCTGAGCCAGACAGTAACAATTTCTAAGCACAGAGCCAGGAGTAACTCATGAGCATTGCTGTGTGCGATCCCCTCCAAAAAAAAGATGAGTGTCTTGTATGCAGCTGACCTAGTTCACATTAAGTTCTTGAAAATGAATATAGTCTCCCCAGGAGCATCAGGGGACACTCCTGAGCACAGAGCCAGGAACTGACCCTGAACATTGTATAATATGGCCTGATCCTCCGGTTTTCCAAAATCAAAAACCTCTTTTTTGTATAGTGGATTATAGGTGTTGTTAAGTATTGCCTGATATCATCAATTAATGCTTTATACCCCAATAAGATAGATCCTCTGAGGGTCTGGAGCTTAGGAGAATTGTTGCTTGGGTTTTCCTCTTTTTTTCTCCATTAAGTGTTGAATAACTGTTCTTCCAATGTTCTGGCATTTGTTACAGCATTCACAAATGTCTGATGGCAAAGAAGGAAGGAAAGCTTTGTGGTTGGCAAGAAATATGGAATAGTCTTTGAGTCATCATGTTTGTTTTTGTAAAGACTCAATATCCACAGAATGGACTGTTGAGTTTTATTTAATTTTTAGCTTCTTTTTTTTTTTAATATATGCTGTTTTTCCACAAACTGGTAACTTCTTCCACAATAATGTCAAGAGACCGACTTGCCCCGACAAGACCACTCTTTTGGATTTGCTTCTTTCTGTGGGTGAATTTTCCAACCAGGAAAGTAACATAAAGATTTCTGGGGCCCAGAGGTATGACTCAGTTTAAAGGGAGCTATCTTGTCTGGGTGCAGCTTCAGTTCAATCCCTGGTATGTCCTGCCCCTACACTGTAAGTATTTCACTCTATCTCAACTACGGAGATATTACAAGGACACTAAAAAGGGTAGAGGAAGGGAAACATTTTTAAAAACTCATCATCGGGTTCAGAGAGCTAGCATGGAGATAGGGCATTTGCCTTTCATGCACAAGGTCATTGGTTCAAATCCCAGCATCCCATATGGTCCCCCGTGCCTGCCAGGAGTGATTTCTGAGCATAGAGCCAAGAGTAACCCCTGAGCGCTGACGGGTGTGACCCCAAAACAAAAACAAACAAACAAAAAACTAACAAAAAAAACCTCATCAACTATTTACTGAAAGCTCAGGGCCTAAAAATTGGTAAGTTATAAAAATGTATAAATATTTATAAGAGTTTTAGAAAGGAGCTGGAGAAATAGTACAGTGAGTAGGGTGTTTGCCTTGCACACAGGTGATCTGGGTTTGATTTCCTACTGCCTATATGGTCCCTAGAGCACAGCCAGAAGTGATTCTTAAATGTTGAGCCAGGGTAAATTCCTGATTTCTGCCAGATGTGGCCCCAAAACAACAACAAAAAAATTTGCAAACTTCATGGACTGTAAGTAAGACATTCTCCAAAGACTTAAAATCCTGATAGAGATGGAGATTCAAGTAAATGAAAGATTGAAAAAATTATATTTATCAAAGGTCAATATTTAAAAAATGAAAATAGGAGAAAGGTAAAAACAAAAGTGTATCATCCCAAGAGTAACAAAAGAGAAGCATATTTGAGTGTTTTGTTTTTGTTTGAAGGTGACACACACACAGTGATGTTCAAGGCTTACTACCTGTTTCTTCATTTAAAAATCACTTTTGGTGGGACTTTTGATGAAATTCACACCACCAGATGATGTGCAAGGAATGGAATTCTGGTGGGCTGTGTTCCCTATGGCAGGTAGGGCTCTTTCCTACTCTTCACTCCAAGAAAGAAATATATTTGAAAGAAAGAGATTACCATATGTATGAATTCACAGAGAGGCTAGAATTAGATCAAAATAACAAAGTGGACACTAAATTTAAGGACCCCCCCCAAAAAAAAACATTTGAAAAGTGGAATAAGACCATACTCATTGGAGAAGAAAATTTGGTGTAGGACTTAAATAGATATGACTCTTAATTTACCTCCAGAAACATCACACTTTGCTAAAATGACCCAATGCCCTGTCACCTGTCATATGCCTAGATCTTCTGATATACCTGAATGTGTTAGGTGTGAGTTACATTGGCTCTTGTTCTGTAACCCAACAACTACAACCACCAATTTCTCTACTCAGCTTATTTCATGTGCTTCAACAATTCTGTCATTTTTTTCTGACATTGCTCCTTTTTTTAAGAAAAAGAAAAAAAGCATAACAAAATTATGGCAATCCCAATAGTCAAAATAGGACTAAATTATTGTTGACATGCAAGCTTTCCAGGGAGTCATGGAATTTAATGTGAAGTACATTCAGCCAGTGCTGAAACTCTAAAACTCATCTATGTATATGCAAGAAACACACACATACGCACTAACAAAATGAATTTTCTCTTCTTTCTCTCATTGTCCCTTGCAAGATGATCCTATGGGTTATTTTAACCCCAATATTTCATTTTAAAGGGGTGCAGGGGAGGCACTTAGAGGCCTGCTCCTATGATTCCTAGGAAGGAGCTGAATGCATGGGACCTTGGAAAGATTCTTTCTTCTTAAAATTAATCTCTTTGAGCAAAAATAGCTCCCAAACTATAGACGTCCTGGAGTGCAAAAGGATTTTCAAGATTTTACTAATGAAGATTATAATTAAAACATTTAAATGGATTTTTAATTTTCTTTCTGGGCTATGCTCTTTCCTCGTCCCCTTCAGGAACTGCTATTGTTCAATCCTGACAGAATTCTCTGTTCAAAATTATAGCCTGCTGCCTGCTTGCATCCTCATTAAAATGCAATGCTGCCAGATATATCTGCATGCATATGAATGAAGCATCTATAGAATAATTAAGTCATGAATAACACATTGCTGAGTGTGGCTTTTCCTGAATAGGGAAAGAATGTTATTTATGAACCCAGAGGTTTTGTATTATAAAATAATTGGCAATAACAAGTGTTATTTGAGGATTCATTTATTTAAATTATGATTGCCCTCCTATAGACTCCATTTTTAATAAAATGGTGATTTACATTGGAAATGGACTTAAATTTATATGCCATTTTTCTTCATGTTGCTCAAAAGTCAACACGGATCCTTTTGGCAATGGAGATTTTTAAAACTTGAGAATCTTCTTTTAGGTCTATTATCAAATAAAAAGGTTATTAGCATCCCAACAACCTCATAAGCCTGGGTCAAAATTAATGGTGACATATCCATGGGTAAATAATAAATTCTTAAGCTGTTGATAGGCATTTTTAAGACAATTGGACAAGCAAAATCTGAGCTTCCTAGAGTTCTTCCTTCCCCCAAATTGTGCCATTAAGTTAAGGACCCTTTCTTTTCCAAGAGGCTCTGTTAGCCAATGACCATGTCCTAGAGTTAACCAGGTTGTATTTCGACACTATTTAATGTTTAGTTCCAAGTCCCTTTGAGACTATTTGCCATGAGGCAGTGCTTGCTGAGTTCAGGGAAACAGAGAAAGACCAAGTGAGAAGGCACAGGAAATTGGGCTTTAGGGTTTATGACAGAAAGTTAATGTCTCTCCACCTAGATTTCCTTCAATTCCCTTGGTTAATTCCCTTTTTTTTGTCAAAGTTCTTTGTGATTCATTTTTCATTGGGACTTTCTTCTGTTCAATAGGCATTACATGCTGTCAAGGCTCCCTGAGCTAACAGAAGACACAAATGCCAATGATAGAACAATTTCAGGTGTTCAGACAGTTCTGAGGTAGCTCAGAGAATCTTTCCATTGTCCTGTCCAGGGGACTCTTTCCTAGATATCTATTCTTCCCTCTTTGTTCCTGGATCAATATGGCATCTCCCCCACCCCGTCTGTGGTCTTTCAGCCTCCATCCAAACCTTCTAACACCTTAGTTCTTAAAACCTACAACCCCGGGGCCTGGAGAGATAGCACAGCGGCGTTTGCCTTGCAAGCAGCCGATCCAGGACCAAAGGTGGTTGGTTCGAATCCCGGTGCCCCATATGGTCCCCCGTGCCTGCCAGGTGCTATTTCTGAGCAGAAACCCAGGAGTAACCCCTGAGCACTGCCAGGTGTGGCCCAAAAACCAAAAAAAAAAAAAAAAAACCCTACAACCCTATTTATGTGCAAGACATTTCCCCTGACTAATTTAACTACTGTTTCTGATCAAAATTCAGCTTCTTGTGGTGCTCTGCATCAATTCCATGCTATTCATTGTGGTTTAAACAATCAGATAGAGCTGGAACCTAATACACTTCTTCTCTTTTAGCTGTTTCCATAACTGGACCATTCCCCCCAGTCTCACCAAGTGGTCTATAGTCTCACACAGTTTTCCTACTCCATACCAACCAATCACACTTTAAATACTTGTCTTCTGGTCCTGACAACCTTCTTAGATACTCCTAAACACGGGATGACTTAAATAGCCCTTACAGCATCCCAAGTTCGATACATTTATATGGCTAATCTGCTTATTTGTTTCCTACACCAAAGGATGGATTCAATGGAAGCAGAAAAGTGTTTCACTTTGTATTCCTATCACTTGATCCAGTGCATAGCAATAAGCACTCCCTTAAATGAAAGAATGAATGATTTCTATTTCTTTCCTTCTCTATTTCTTTTTGTTTTTAAAGATTTAATTTTGGGGTCACCCCTGGCAGCACTCAGGGGTTACTCCTAGCTCTATGCTCAGAAATCACTCCTGGCAGGCTCAGGGAACCATATGGGATGCCGGGATTCGAACCATCGACCTTCTGCATTAAAGGCAAACGCCTTACCTCCATGCTATATCTCCGGTCCCTCCTTCTCTATTTCTATCTTTGTATCTATCTCTATCTTAGTATCTATCAATAGCTATATATCCCAAGGCAGAATGAAGAATGAACTATCCTTTTGACCTTATATATAAGGAAAAAGACTAGATCTTTGAAGACTAAATGCTTTGAGTTTAAACCATGACTCTAGGGTCATTCAAATAACATGGAGTTAAGTTGCTTATCTTCATGCAGCTGACTTGCTTTGATCCCCAGTGTGTGTTTTCCCAGAAGTCCAACCAAAAGTTAGTTCTGGGGAGCCGGGAGGTGGCGCAGGAGGTAAGGTGCCTGCTGCCTTGCCTAGGACGGACCACGGTTCGATCCCCCGGTTCCCATATGGTCTCCCGTGCCTGCCAGGAGCGACTTCTGAGCGCATAGCCAGGAGTAACCCCTGAGCGTCACTGGGTGTGGCCCAAAAACCAAAAAAAAAAAAAAGTTAGTTCTGAATCAGTATCTGGGAATAGCCCACACACACCAACAGCTGTGCTTCCAACAATCCCCCAATAAAATAATAATAAACTGTGACTTTATTGTGTATTGATGATAAATTGTCTCATTGCTCTGAATCTGCTTTCTAATTTGTAGATATAGCTAATTAAGTAACTTTATACACTCTTATTGCATAAAGATATTTTTAAAAT
>PVKC010046210.1:0-11274 GCA_004027635.1 Crocidura indochinensis
GAGTTTGACCATTTGTGGTCTCAGATATCACTGAATCCTGCTCAGCCACATGCAAAACATGGGGTCTATATGCTGTGCTTTAGCTCAAACCGAGGCTCTTGAGTTTTGTTGGTAGAAATTCAGAAAGTGCTTCTATTGGTTATTGTGTTTTTTCTAATGCTATATATTGAGTCCGTTATCCAGCCATTTCCTTCTGATCTAGTTAACTTACTAGAATACAACTTTTCATCCTAGTTGCTGAAGAATTCAGTATTTCTTGCTATATCTGACTAGTATTTTATTGTGTACATGTTATAATTGCTTTTTATTAATTCATAAGCAACACTTAGAACATATTAACTAGCAAGATGGGAGAAAGACAATTCTCAGTAAACTCTAGCATAGCACTGAAGCTACAACATACTGATTTTAGGTGTGTCTTTTGCATTTTTGCTTTGTTTTATGTTTGGACCACAATAAATTGTGCTCAGGATTTACTTCTAGCTCTGTGCTCAGTGATCACATTGGGTGTTTCTCTGGGGAACATATGCGGTTACAGGTATTGAACAATTGTTATTAACAAGCAAGGCAAGTACCTTAACCTCTACACTATCTCTTTGACACCAGCTTTTGTGTTTCTTGCTGCTATTAACTGCCCTGAGAGACATATTCTGCTTCCTCTAGTTAACCACTTGGTTGTCCTAAAGACTCAGATAATAGTTCCTTAACTGTATAACTCTAGGTAATTTTCAAACGTCCAGGCTCCTATTTTTCAAAACAAGGAAGCTGGCATTTTAACTTCATGATGTTCTTTCCCACCTGCAAATTTTCATCTTTCTGAGGATGTGATGTATGAAAAAGATAATAGATAATAACTATCTCAATGATGAAAAAAGCACAATCATCACAACAAATGCTGGAATACTCTTTCCTAATCTAACAGCTATTACATCATTCACTTAGTTTAGGCTGCTCACATGAAAGAATAAATATCTTGATTAAAAATATTTTTTCCTGGTGAAAACAGCTTAGAATAGACTACAGGTGACATTGTCTCATTTTTTGATATAAGGTTATGACAAGCATTGTGACCATAAAGTTTTTATTAGCAATTTTATTAGCAATTTATTAGCATTTTATTAGCAATTCTGCTTGTTCATTCATAAATTAAAATTTTCTAATTTAAATATGAAGACTGATAATATAACACATGAATCTTATATTTCCATTGCTTTCAAAGATATAATACTGTATAATTAACTATTAAATAGGTGATGCATTTTGCAACCTTCTGATCATCTTTAGTGACCTTGAATTTTCAGCTTTGCCAACCTTTCAATAAGCACGATGAAAGTCAGAAGAAACACTTGGTCCCTGAAGAAATCCTTTAAACGAAGGAAATTTTCAAATCCTTTCATGCATCACGCTGCCAATCACTATAGCTAAACCCATTCAGGTCCATAATTAGTATTCCAAGGTAGGGATTCCCACCTGGACTATGTTGTACAACATCATGGGGTGAGGAGAGATGGAGGAAAGGAAGGCTCTCAGCAGACCTCAACATGACAGAATGTGTGAATCAATTTTAATTAATTCTGCCTCTTTTAATCTGGCTGCTCTTTAGGATAGATTGCTATCTGCTTCAGACACAGTGGCCAGATTAGGAACACAGCCACGGCTGGAAATGGAGAGCACAGGTGGCAAGTGATTCTGATGGCAGAACTCTTGTCATCTAAGTGCCATGCAATTGTATATTTAAAGAACATACTGAGCATTGAGAACTGGAATAAATCCGTGTATTATTTACATATGTACTATAGACTTTTATTCACGGACCAGAGCAAAAATAAATTAGATTCTTGCTAACACTTTAAACTTTGCTGGCAACTGATTTAGATCTGATTCTGGCAAAGATTGTTGTATAGGTCCATCCAAGGTGTTATTAAACACACTATTAGCAACACCAGAAAAGTGTTGGGAACAATAACATTAAACATCATATTTATTACTATTAACATCCATATCTTAAAGGTATCTATATATCTTCATAAATATATATATCTAACATTATATATGTTTAGAAACTTATGTTTTCTAGTTTCATACCATAAAAGTAACAATGATCCTTTTAGTCTACCTTCAAATTCATTAACCAAGCAAAGAAAACATAATTCAACTCATCATTTTAGAACATCACATTTTTTTGAATTTCAAGGAGTTCCCACCAGCTTAATGACTTAGTCTTGGAATTAATAATAATCAAATGTACCCGTTATTTATCTGCTTATTTTGAGTTTTTTATAGTGTTTAGTAGAAAAACTACACAACTATATGCTAATTTGAGAGAGAAATGAGAAATATAGAATGGTACAGACAATACCTCTATATAGGATGGCAGTTGGAAATCATTTCCTTTTCATAAAACTGCCATGCCCAAAGTTATTCCCATTATCATTTCATCATATATCTCTGTTTTGGAAAAAACATATCTAAAAGTGCTATGGGCTCATTCCTGACTCTGCAGTCAGGGATTATTTCTAAGGGTCCTGGAGGGATAAAATGGGGTTCCAGGGATTGAACTCTGGTCAACTGCATGTAAGATTAGTGCTCTATATACTGTATTATCATTCTAGCCCCCAACAGATATTGAATGAGGAATTGCAATCATATTAATTTCTGACAGTATATGCTATATATATTTGTTTTCTATTATTTTTGTTATCTTGAATTTAGTCCTAAAGGAATAAAATATGTAAATTACTCAGAAAAATCAGAAGACTCAATAGTAAGAAAATCAAGCAAAACTGACAAAGTAGACTTGTGATACAATATGAATTGAATTTATGAGATGGTTTTGCAACCTATTTTGAAAAAAAATCGTTATTTTCTAAAATCAACAACAAAAACTCCTTTTTATCCTGAAAAACTATTTAGAAAAACCATTCACATATTCTTTTCTAAAGTCTTTATTCAATCCCTCCCCTTTCTATTTCTTCAGCTCTCATATATGCCCCCATTGAACAGAAATAGTTTAGTTTCCTGTTATACTTCTAAACAATTATGCTTTATTGCTAACAAAAACACTTAAATAGAACAAAATTAAATGTGCTCCTTACCCCAGAATTATTTTTACTTTAAAGACTTTGGATTAAATAAATCTGTGGTATTATCATGACCAACACTAAAATCTGTTTAATCCAACAATCCTTGCTCTAAGTAATTTCAAATATCCATTGTATTAAGAAATCATTTTTTAAAAAGTGGATAAATAAATTATTGATTTTTCTCATATTTTCTTGTAAAGTTGTCAAAAGTGATTGTAATATGTTAGTGCTTTCAAACAAAAGCATATTTATCAAAATTAAAAATAGATAATATTTGGGGCCCGGGAGATAGCATGGAGGTAAGGCGTTTACCTTTCATGCAAAAGGTCATCGGTTCGAATCCAGGTGCCCCATATAGTCCCCCGTGCCTGCCAGGAGCAATTTTTGAGCATGGAGCCAGGAGTAACCCCTGAGCACTGCCGGGTGTGACCCAAAAACCAAAAAAAAATAGATAATATTTATTCAAGCATATTAACTTGATGGCATTATGTACTATTTTGTGTGTATGCTGTTGTTGAGTCCAAAATATATAGGATGGTCTAAAAGCTAGAAATCAATAGATAAAGGTGTTGTCTTCCAATTCAAATGGAATCTATTAGAGAAAAATTTTTGCCACAAAATAACACTCTTCTTTACTTAACCATACTATAGATTCCATTACTTGTCACTAACAGAAACCGAACCAAACAAAACCTTTACAATCACATCCAAGCTGGGCACTATGACTTACTCAACATAACCTATACATTTTACATAATGTTTTTTTTCCTAGAGCACCATAATTTAATAAGAAATGCAAGGCATTTTTTGATTTTGACATTTCTTCTAGTGATTTTTGAGATATTTATAAGCATTGATTTATAGATAGATATACAATGTCTAATAGAAAAACGTTTTTATCAATTCTAAAATCTATATAAAAGACTTACGAGGGGCATATTTTTTGTTTCATTAATCATAATAAACATAGAGTTCAAAAGAATGGCTAACAATTAGCAGGGAGTAACTATAATTGAAAAGAAGATTGATGAAAGGAAAGTAAACTGATATATTTGTGATATATAATTTCCATCAAAATACAGTATTTTTGAAAAATAACTGAATTATCTAATAGACACCCTGAAAACTCCCTTACATTTTGACAATTGAAAATCAATACATGCAAGACAGAAAATAGATAATATAGCTATGTATATAACACAAGCATCAGATCCCAGAACAGAGATAACAGTCAATATATAAAATTATAGCTGACAATTATTTGGCTCCACACAGGAAGTTAAATTTAAACAGCAATTTCATTTTTATGCAAATACAGGTTATGTCTTCCATTCCTAAATAGTTTCATACACCGATTTCAAGCATTTTTCTTGTGCTTGAGCTATAACTTTTATGCTATATCTTCCCAATAGTTCCTTCATTTTTTAATAAATACCCTTATCACTTGCATTAGCAAGTCTCCACCTTAAAAAGCTATGGGTAGGAAAGATAACTGAGCAGCAAATTGATATCGCTTGTTCATGAAGATTAAAGATATATTATCATTTGATTTCTATCTCAGCTCTTGAAAGCATAGCATTTATATTTGAAAGATTTCTCACATGTGCCATATTCTAAATCCTTATGAAAACCTGTTGAAAGGCAACTTTCATTCTTACTTAAGTAGAGAACCGAAAGTACCTGTGAGGGTATGACCTTGTTCTGTTTTCAGAAGGACTTGTCTTTCAGTGCATGCCACCAAAGGTTCTATTATTACAAATGTATGATTATCTATAATATAAAATGCTATGTAAATGTTTGCCTAACTTAATTAGCTTCCTGAAAACATTTAAAGCAATTCCATATTAATTTGACTACACAAGAAAATGACATTATTTTTATTCCATCATTTTTTTAAATCTTAACATTTAGTCATATATGAGATAGTGTATATTATTGTAATTAACAATCATATTTTCTTTGAATCTTAGAGTTAAACTATCTAAGGAATATACAAATCAGAATAGGAGTAATTATTTATTCTGAAGTTAGGTGTGATGTGTACCAAAACAATATACATTTCACACTTTACTCACTGAATTCTAATTTATAGATACTGCTTAACTAATTAGAAATTCTCTTTTAGTAAATTTGATGTCTTAGTCATTAAATGTTTTGTAATATTTTTCTTGTTAAATTAACTTTGAAGAAAGTCTATAATATATTGTGATAAAATGACTTTTCACAAAAGTAAAAAATGAAGTGGATTACTTATATATGAATGATCTGCTTATTATACAGAACATATGTTTCTTATCATTTTAGAACATACACAGCCATATGCCTTTATGAATTGACATGGGTAAAAAAAAGACTTTCTAAATATCAATGCCCTCATTTTCTAGATTTCAAAAAAACTGAAAAAGAAAACGATAAGTTGCTCATAGGAAAATAATTAGGTAACTTGTTTCAGTACACACTACCAGTGTCTAAACTTAAAGTATCAATTATACCTTATTATAAAACCCAGAAAATATGTATATTAGTATGTATACATATATTTTATATATGTAGGCATATAGAACAAATTTTGTACTTTTCCATTATATACTATTTTTAATAATGCAGGATTTTTTTGTTTGTAGGTTGGATGGAGACATTGGGCGATCCTCAGTAGTATTCATGGGTTACTTGCTTTCCTGTCCTCATTCATCACATCCTGCCTTGCCCAAGGGACCGAGGTTGGTAAACAGGATATTACTAGTGATTGCTACTTGCAAAATAAGTATCTTAAATATTGGGATATATTTATGACCCCTAGAACACATGCTTTTTTATAGATGAAGAAATAATAATTTCAGGAATAATTCTCCCCACAAACAATTCCATTGTCATTATAAAGTATAATCAGTTTAACCATACACTTTTGCCTTTGTCTGCTTCTGAGACAGTGATATAAAAGCCTTTTATCTCAATGATTTTGAAATTTCCTTTTAGAAGTGATTTTGTAGAAAATAAAGCATTACTTATTATATTAACCATGGTGACTAATTTATTTTACTTTTTATAAAATAGGAGTATACAAGATTGAAGCCAGATATTCAAACCATACTCTTAAAGCTGAGTTTGTCAAGGAAATGATAGGCATTTGTGTAGAGGATGAAAGGGAATCTGTAAATTGGTGGAGGGATGATGACACTGGTGATGAGACTGGTAATGGAGCATAGTATGCCTAAATTTCAGCTATGAATATTTTGTAATCATGGAATATTAATAGAAAATCATAAAAATAAAATATGTATCAGTTTCAACATCACAGAATGTTTAACATCAATTTTCTTTGCTTTGCTGTTGTTGTTGTTGCTGCTGTTTTTTTGGGTCATACCTGGCAGTGCTCAGGGCTTACTCCTGGCTCTAAGCTCAGAAATCGCTCCTGGCAAGCTTGAGGGACCATATGAAATGCTGGGATTTAAACCACTGTCCTTTTGTATGGAAGCCAAACGCCCCATCTCCATGCTATCCCCCCCACTCCCATAACATCAATTTTTCTATCAAGCAAGTGATCTGTTACCTTGAAAATAGAAATTAAACCACTTGTATTCACAAGATTTTCTGAACAAGATTAGACCTGGGATTATTTCAAATTGACAAGATTTTCAAGAAGATCCTTTTTGAGGAAGATAAGGTATACACTAATCATTTTAAGATATCATGAACAAATTTATAAATATAAAATATTTATATATAAATATTCTATATTTATAAATATAAAATATTCATATATAACTATTTATATGTATATATGTAAATATATATTTTAAATTATAAATACATATTTATAATTTATATATACATAATTATATATAAATATAGAAAACATATATTTTAAATATAAATATATATATTTATACATATTATATATTTATAAAATATAAATAAATTTATAAATTTATCTGGACAAAATGTTTATTTATCTGTGCAAACATGTCTTATTAGGTCACTACCTGGGTTGCTATTTTAACTAACATAACTGACTTCAAATTTTATTTATTTTCCTTAACACTGATTCTAGTTTACTTATTGATGAAACAAACTCATTCCCTAAATATTTACATGTCTTTGAATAAATTGAGTTCAGTACCCCAAATACTAGATTACTTTATTTTAGAATATTTGCATATAATTTGAAGTCTGAGTCATTAATATGAAATTATGTATATTTCATAAGGTATAAGAAATTTAAAAAACTCCATCTGTGTATATATTAGATATAATTTATAATGTGTAAGTTTGTGAAACTGACTATGTTTAATATAGAATTTATCAAGTAAAACATATATATAGTATATAATTTCATGAGATATTTTTGCATACTAATTCAATGAATGCTAAAAAGCAAATGACTATCTATATTTCTTATATAAGAAATGTTTATAAGATAGAAATGAGTGTGGACATTAGATGCCACAAAATTGAGTATTAAAATTTGATCATTAATCAGCTGTTCCTAGATATTGACTTATTTATACTGACATTTAAGCATGATCGTTTTATTTTGTAAAATGATAGAAATTCATTTGCATATCTAGCTAAAATGAGAAAATAAACCAGATTAAGATGCAGCTATCTCAAGAGAATATTAGATCTTAGTGATGAAATATATTAATTCAAATCAAAACCTTTAAATCAAAGTTTATTAAAAATAAGAAGAAATCATTTTATAATATAATAATCATCTGAATATATAAATCTGTAGTCACTCTGGAATATTTATTTATGGATATTTAATGTACTTATCCTTAGTAAAAAAGCTTTGAAACAAAATTAATACTAATTATAACCTAAAATCTGAAATCACTAGCATTAAACAAAATTATATCTACTATTTCCTTAAAAATATATTGGTTAGCGACTGAGGCATGAAACCTTCTTCTATTTACATGAAATACTTAACCTTAATACTAAAATATTTTTATTCAAGTAATAAACTAATCCTATTAGTCTGACTTTTTGGATTTGCACTCAGAAATTGCTCCTGGCTTGGTGGACTATATGGGACACGGGGGATTGAACAGTGATCCATCCTAGGTCAGCTGCATACAAGGCAATGGCAATACACCACTGTGCCATCATTCCGACCCCTGGTCTGACATTTTAAATATCGACTAGTTTCTTAAACTCTGGTCTTTTATTTAATCAAAAAACAAGGAACAGATTACACAGTTCAATGTAATCATAAAGTATTATAGGCAAAACTTTATAGAATATTTATTGAATTTTCAACCTAGTTGGTATTTGGAATCCCTATTCAATTATAGGTTACAACAGAGAGACTAGATAAAATTTAGTTCAACTCATTCCAAGTACTTTATATAAGGCATTAATTCTTCTGAGCTACATAATAAACATTATATAATTTCTGTTACGTCGCTAAAAGAAGCCTCAGTAAAGAAAATGCCATAATTCAATCCTAAGCAAACTTTAGTCAAATTATTATTTCATTTATAAACTAAGTACATTTCAAAATGTATTCCAAATTAACTAGAACAGACTTTAAATTAAACATTTTTATTTGAAACATTTTATTGTGGAGTCGGAGAGATAGAAAGGAGGTAGGACATTTGCCCTGCACGCAAAAGGATGGTGGTTACAATCCTGGCATCCCATATGGTCCCCCAAACCTGCAGGAGGTATTTCTTGGGTAGAGCCAGGAGTATCCCCTGAGCGCTGCTGAGTGTGACAATTAAAAACAATTAATTAAAAAACAAATTAAAAAAAACAACAACAACAAAAACAAAAAACATTGTATTTTTAGCAAAACTGGTTAGCAAAAATGTTTAGAAACAGTACTGTGTAATAAAGGCATAGTTTGAAAACATATGAAGATGACTCTAACTTGGGTATAGTATAAATGACTTATAAGTACAGAGTGATTTTTTTATTTGGTAGTAATGTTTTCATCAGTTCAATTGTAAAATAAAGTGTTTATTTTTCTGAAAAATTAATTTACTAAAATTTAGATTATGGTCAATTCTTCTTACTTCACCTATAAAACAGAAGGAAAAAAAATAAAAGATAAAATGAAATGGAAGTATGAAGAATATTGGCCACTGAGACTAATACTGGAACGTAGAACTTCATGGATTGTTCCCAGTCTGTGTCACAGACTTCCAGTATATTATTAGAGCTGGGCAAATTTATGGAGAACAGTCTCTTACACTATAACTATAGAAAAATGCTAATCCTAATATGATACCAAGCAAGTCAATTTAATAGATAACTAGACACTTCCTCTACAATTTTGCACTGAGATAAACATACATGAAAGGACAAAATTAAAATATATAAAAATCAGCCTCTAAACCACTGTTTATCTTGTTGCTCAGACTATTTTGTCATCACACTCAGTATGATCTCTTATCAATAAAAACAAAGAACTTTAACAAATATAGATTTTCCTCATTTTCTCTAGTTTTCTCAGAGATGAGTCTATTCTTTCAAATGTTTCTAAAAAGAACAAAAATGAAGAGCTAAATAAGCAATGCTATGAGAAAATTCCTTGATACAACTATGTCAAATAAAAATTTTTGGAACAGATTTGATTAGTAATCTAAATATTTTGGTACATTTTATGATTTTTAAGTAAATCTAAAATAAGCCTATCATTTTCTGCAGAGTACACTCCATAATTGGTGTGGTGTTCCACTTTTCACTTGGGATTACATTTTAGTCATCTGAATATTTCATTCTGAAAACTTTTCAGCATAATGGATGAAATACAGAGAACAGCCAACATTTTAAAAATATTTAAAAACAAAACAGTTTAATTTTTTAAAAAAATAGCTACAATCATTGGGTTACATAGGCAGTTACTTTTCATGAGTTAATTGAGTATCAATGAAGGTAACTATTCAATTGTCCCCATGTCCTCTAGGCAGAAACTTTTTTTTTTTGCATTTATTTACTTAAACATCTTGATACAGATATGGTTGTGATTAGGTTTCAGTCATGTAAAGAACACCCCCCTTCACCAGTGCAACATTCCCAACACTATTGTTTCAAATCTCCCTCCATCCCATCCCACCCCCACCTGTACTCTAGACAGACTTTCTAGGTCCCTCATTCAATCACATGATTATGGTAGTTCTCAGTGTAGTTATTGCTATAACTGCACTCACCACTCTTTGTGGTGAACTTCATGAAGTGAGCTGGAAGTTCCAGCCCCCCTTCTCATTGCCTCTGAGGATTATGGCAAAGAATATTATTTTTCTTAAAACCCATAGATGAGTGAGACTATTCTGCATCTCTCTCTCTTTCTCTCTCTCTCTCTCTCTCTCTCCCTCTGACTAATTTCACTCAGCATGATGGATTCCATATACATCCATGTATAGGAAAATTTCATGACTTCATCTCTCCTGACGGCTGCATAATATTCCATTGTATATATGTACCACAGTTTCTTTAGCCATTCATCTGTTGAAGGGCATCTTGGTTGTTTCCAGAGTCTGGCTATTGTAAATAGCACTGCAATAAATATAGGTGTGAGGAAGGGATTTTTGTACTGTATTCTTGTGTTCCTAGGGTATATCCCTAGGGGTGGAATAGCTGGGTCGAATGGGAGCTCAATTTCCAGATTTTGGAGGAATCTCCATATCGCTTTCCATAGGGTTTGGACTACACGGCATTCCCACCAGCAGTGGATAAGAGTTCCTTTCTCTCCACATCCCTGCCAGCACTGATTGTTCTTATTCTTTGTGACGTGTGCCAATTTTTGTGGAGTGAGATGGTATCTCATTGTTGTTTTGATTTGCATCTCCCTGATGATCTGTGACAAGGAGCATTTTTTCATGTGCCTTTTGACCATTTGTATTTCTTTTTTATCAGTGTCTGATCATTTCTTCTCCCCATTTTTTGATGGAATTAGATGTTTTTTTCTTGTATATTTTGGATATTAGTCAGTGCTCTGTATATTTTGGATATTAGCCCGTTATCTGATGAGTGTTGGGTGAATAGTTCTCCCACTCGGTGGGTGAGACTTGTATCCTGGGCACTATTTCATTTGAGGTGCAGAAGCGTCTCAGTTTAATGTATTCCCATCTGTTGATCTCTGCCTCCACTTGCTTGGAAAGAGCAGTTTCCTCCTTGAAGAGAAACTTTCAAAGAATTCTTTGCCTTAAAATTGTGTAAAGTCTAAAAGTTAATGTCAAGGTAG
>PVKC010046211.1:0-11280 GCA_004027635.1 Crocidura indochinensis
TACCGATGGTTCTTGTGCAGGGGGCCAGTGAGTTGGGACCCAGCGAGGAGTTTAAAGGGGACCCCAGACTTTCCCCATTTCCCATCCAGCTCTGGAGGGAAGGATTGGGTTGGGATGGTGAACTTCTGGGCTTCCAGTTCTTTAAGGATCTCTTTCATCCTGGGAGCTAGGAGCTTTTGCTAGCATGGGGAATGGCAGCAAAAGAGTACAAGGGAGTTTGGCTTCAGTAAGTCACAGGCAACTTTCCTTTCTATTCATGTCCATCCTGAAACCGTGGTGGGACAGAAAGTGAAGAAAGTTATTTGGATATCATTGGGTTTATTCTGTTTGTCTTCCGGGCTTTGTGCTCCACAAAGAAGCTAGTTTTTGTCCTTTCATCCCTCACTCCTATCTCCTATTATCCCACATATAACCATTTTTTCCTCAGTTCTTGGCTCCACACAAAGCACTTATTATCCCCACCCAAGCTATCTTCCAACCAGCTAGCAAAGTAAAAAAAATAGATTCTCAGGCTGAGAAGAATCAATTCCTTTGTTCCTCCTTATCTACTTTCAGCCACGGATTCCTGTCCTCTACCTTCCTTCATTGTTTAACTGTGTTTCTACCATACTAGGTTTCTGATTAGTTCCTACTCAAAAGCATTTCCTGTTATGGAACTGCTGGGAGAAATTTTGCCGACTCCAGAAGGCCAAATCACAGACCAAAGTGGTTTCCAAGATTCAGCACCCTCCTCTCGACTATTTCTAATGACTTCAAAGGGACATGCATATCTCCTTGGAATATCCTAGATGTATTTCCTTAAGCACTAAACTCTTATTGAATATCCCTTATACAGTGACAATTGTGCCCACTGTTTTTTGTTTGTTTGTTTTTATTTCTTTCTTTGTGATCTGTTCAACAATTAGTTCTGATACAAGAGTCTTTCACTTTAGAATTCATATTAGAACCAAGTTAAGGGGATTGTTGGACTTGTTCCCTCGGCTCACCAGAGGCACCAATAGTACACTGTGGCATTGTTCCTCTTTAACATAGACACATTAAAATGGGGCAATACTACATATGCAAACAAGTTCTTATCTAATAGAGATAGGAACACAAATTTTGTAATCCACTTGGGTCTTATACCCTGAATACTGGCATAATGACTTGGCTCAGGCATTGCCCATACACCCCTGAACCATTGACCATCTCCAGAAACAACAACAATAGTCTATAACATCACCAGGAAACAAATCTCTACCAGGGAAGACCCTACCACTACCCTGGTATTGACTTTACTCCAAGGAGTGTTCCCTTAACACTCTGATGACTCAGCAACAGCAACAACTTTGGAGGGCAGAATGCTCCGCTTCTATTAGTGAGGTGAAACTAGAGGCGGCTCCACTTCCTGACTTTGATGAAATCCAAAACCACAGAAACTACACAGAAGCCAGAATCTTTCTGGCATAGAAACCAGGACATTTAACTACAGAAACCTGACACCAACAGCAGTTAATGTGTGAAAAAATTTCACTGAGACCATAAAGAATTACTCAGGGGTTGGACAACCTAGTATGCCTGCTGCCACTGTCAGTCTTATGCCAGAAATCTTCAGTGATAGGGTATCTTTGTATTTAGGCCAAGGCTTTTTTTTTTCTGTCCATTTTACCCATATTTGCTGGGCCTATCCTAACAACAATTGCCAGTCTCACACCGTTATTGCTGTATTTTTTGGGGCCACATCCATTTGATGCTCAGGATTTACTCCTGGCTAACTGCTCAGAAATTGCCCCTGGCTTGTGGGGACCTTATGGGACGCTGGAGGATATATCTGCGGTCCTTCCTTGGCTAGCACTTGCAAGGCAGACACCTTACCTCTAGTGTGACCTCACCAGTCACATTACCGTATTTTTTAAAATCTTATTCTTTTTTTTAAAGCCTCTTTCTTGCTTCTTTTCTGCTGAGATGGCCTCCAAACACAGACTGCAACCTCCAGGACCCACAACCAGAAAGCTCGGCCGGCTTACCTTGTAACCCCTGAATTACATTTCTGCACATCTTAAGAAGTAACCTAAAGCCTTACCAATGGAGTAATTTTGCAGTACACAGCTATATTTACAGAAATCAAAATGGATCCTCTACTAAACTAAAAAGTAGGAAACAGCTAGGTAAAAGGCATAGGGAGCTCAAAAAAAGGCATTGATAGACTTGACTGGAGCACAATTAAACATCTAGGGGTTTTAACAACTGAAATTAGAATTTTTCACACAGAACGAATGAGAATATCTGAGATTTTGCAACTGTTTCCAGGCATGGGGTTTGAGAAGACCACTAGCCTGGGGAGTGCTGGGAGGCTTGGCAAACCCCAGCTGTTCTGGTCATTTTCCCCTGACTCTAGACCTTCCCTGGTTGCCAGCCCAGACAGCCAGAAGTGGGTTCAGGTGAACTCCTAGTGGTCATCAGGTCCCCCCTACCTCTGCACTTCAGGGGGAAGGTGCATGGGGTGGAGGGTGGGCAGACATCTGGCCTCCGGTTTCCACTTTGATTCTGGAGACCAGTTCTTGCCAGGAATGGGGCTTGTGACGGCCCCATAATGGAGCCTTCCCCCCTAGCCTGGGGAGTGCTGGGAGGCTTGGCAGGCCCCCAGCCATCCTTGTCTTGTTCCCCTGAGTCCAGGTCTTTCCTGGGTGCCAGCTCAGACGGCCAGAAGTGGGTTTAAGTGGACTGTTAGTTGTCCTCAGTTTCCCACCTCCCTCTGCACTCCAGGGGGAGGCACATGGGGAGGAGGGTGGGTAGACATCTGGCTTCAACCCGTGCCCATTTGTTTTCCCCTGGACTTCAGGCCTTCCTTGGGCGCCAGTCTAGGTAGACTCTGTAGGGGTCAACAGGCTTCCTCCTGTCTCTACCTACACCAATTAGAATGGGCTTGGGGTGGAGAATAGGCCCTTCTAGCACTGGTTTATATTGGGACAGTCACTGGACATTTTTTCTTCTTTGTATTCTGACCTAACACTGCCCCACAAAGCTCATTTCTAAGATTTTATTGTCTTAGCCCCAACCCTTTTCCCTCAACTTCCCATGTAAGTTCAGCCCATGACGGCAAGCTCACCACATAGAGTGATAAGTGCAGTTAGAGAAATAACTACACTGAAAATTATCATAGCAATGTGAATGAATGAGGGAAAAAGAAAGCCTGTCATGTGTACAGTTGTGGGTGGGTTGGGGAGTAGGTAGTTGTGGGTAATTGGTAGTGGATATACTACACTGGTGAAGGGCGGTGTTCTTTACATGACTGTAATCATACAAATACATTTATATTTGTAACCACGGTGTTTAAATAAAGATCATAAAAAAGAAGAGCTTATTAAACTTTCTACTGGTGTTTCTATGAATTTATTGTGACTCAATAATTTTCAAAAATATGCTTTCCTTTCTCTTCCATCTCTTTAGTTTTTCTTTCAATTTTCTATGTTAATTTTTTTAATAAAAACATGTTGCTTTTGGTCTTCCTAAATGTACAATTATCAGTTATATCAACTATGTAATGCATTTTCTTTAAATAAATTAATTTCAAAAAACGTATGTGTGAGTAGTGTATTTTCCTTGCATATGGCTAAAACAGTTTCAATTCCATGGATCCCATATGGTCCCTGAGCTTGTTATAATGATCTGTAGCTGCAGAACAAAAGTAGGGGTTGAGCAATTCTAAACATTGTCTAAAAACAAATGAAAACCATAAAAATTGTATCAGTCCTACCCTAAAATGTTTCTCAATATTGACAAATTTCAATGTTAGTTAATGAGCTTAGAGACAAAAATATGATGCTATTTTAATATTTTCTTTCTTTGGGAACATAGTCTGCAGTGGACAGAATGAGGAGCTGTTGTAATAAACTGTTATGTAATAAACGTTGTTCAGGTGTTGATTTTAACAGGACTTTGGGGAAGCATATTGCTGATTACAATTTTCCTGGTCTGTCATACAGGAGTGAAGCCCATACTGAAAGATATTACAGAGCTCACTGCCAAATAGTAATATCAAGTTCAAAACATGACAACTCAATGGGTTGGTGTGGGAACCTGATGATTGTGAGCATAAAACACTTAGAACATGCCAGAATACTATTTCTCTATACTTCCTGATCTCCCATATCATGCTGGGAAAGGAAAGGGTCCTGATCAGAAAGGGAAGAGGTTAACACACCCAAAACCAAGCTCACACATTCATAGTCCCTCTTGATTCTACTTTCCATATTTCCTCTCCCAAATTTCTTAACTGATTTGCATTCTCCTTCCCTTAGATTGTTTATAGTAATTGGGATTGAAATATTTTGTTGTAATTCCTGGCAACCATAAGATACACATAGCAGTAGATAGGTATCTGTTTTTCCTTGTAAAGTGGCATTTTTCTATGACTATTATCTCAAAGACAGAGAAAGACAAATTATACACCCCATCCCCATGACTCAAAATTGAATTAGTTGAGCAAAGTAATTATTGTTCTCTCCACAGTCAATGGAATGTGCTCAAGATGCAGATTCTGGTACTTGGTAGCCTGGGCATGTAGAAGGCCTCTAGAAAGTCAAATAAAGGACACAACGGTGAATCATTTATTTTAGAAATATGTCTGAATTTTGATTCAAAATTCTGCAACTCTGAGAAGTTACACAGTGTGCTAATAGAGAGGAAGCTCCAACAATTATTCAATTTCTCTCTGCATGTCCTTTTCATTAATGTCATTAGACCCTCATTAAAACGGGAAAAGTTCTGAACCAAACAACTGTAAATGTGGGGGGAGAGGGTACTTGTGCATGAGAGACTGAGACTGTGCAAAGTTCATCTTCTCCCTAAGAGGTGACAACTTTGACAAGTGAATCTGGGGTAGGGCTTCTGTTTGCTTAGAGCTGTGCAGGCCCAGAAGTAATAAATAAGTCCCAAGACATCATCACTGCAGGACTAAGAAGGAACTTTGCACACAGCATGGACTGGGTGAGTCAAATTGATTCTCTCACTTTCAACTGCTATAGAAAACTTCACCTTTGCAGCATTTTGCTTCTCTCTTAAACTAAGCAAAGCGTTCAATGACAGGAGTGTAAAACGGGTTTGAAAAGATGTTCAAGAGCTAGAAACATAAAAGGTCCAATTTCCAGTGCATAAGGTACTGGTGTTCTTTAAACATCTTTGCTGAGATTCGACATCTGATATGACAACAATGCTCTGGATGTTCTCAAATAAGATTCTACTTATTTGAATCAGAAATGAGAGACAGAAGAGAATTGTAGATAAGTATATATGTTTTTTTTTTAATTTCAGTTTCTACTTTCACCTGTAGGAATCATGTTTCTACATGATGAGTGTTCACAAAACATTCACACCTAGTATTGCTGAATGTCTGTGTTTTACATAGAAAAGCTGATCTTTATTGGGGGGGGCTCACACCCAGTAGCTCTCAGGGGTTACTCCTGACACTGTACTCAGAAATCTCTCCTGGCAGGTATAGAGGACCATATTGGATGCCAGGATTCGAACCACAGTTCTGTCCTGGAATGACTATGTGCAAAGCAAACACCCTACTGCTGTGCTATCTCTCCGGCCTGCAATCTGTTTTTCCTATTATTGAAAATGCACATACGTCATTAAACAATTTCCTTTGAAGTGCATTTCTATTATGTCTAATATTTCTGTGTCCTAATATATATGGTTTATAATATATTTCTAATATATGTGTCCTGATATATATATATATATATATATATATATATATATATATATATATAACATTTTCTTCACATATAGAAATCAGTACCATAGTTTGTCACTTGTTTGTTGCCTAGTCATAATCATGAAGATGAACAGTAGAATTGCTCTTCACAAATTCATACTTACATTTTACTTTGGGGCTGTGAGAAAAAATTACCCTAAATTAAACTATTTAACTTCACCAACACTTATTTAGGTTTAAGTAATCACCTCATTTCTTTGTTGAGAAAAAAAGCCGAGATGAATAACTTTATTTGCTTCAGTGTGTTGTAGGATACAACCAGAGTGTGTACTGCTGATCTAAGTGAATTAAGGAGAGGCATGTTAGCAGATGAATACAACATTTAAGAAATGATATTGAGGATATTGTTTGTCATATTATCCCTAGTTTTTAGTCAAAAGGAAAATGCATAAAGTTTGTCAAGGAAACTTGTGTTTCTTTTATTTTTCACAGTTTCTGTTGTTGGTATCATGTTTCATTTTAAAGATGCTGGAAACTGCATATCCTACATTGCAGTCAGGATGGTGCAGAGCATCCTCTCGTTTCAGCTCAAAATTAAAGTGCAATGCAGAGAACCCTGTCCTGTAAGCAAATCATTGTTGTTGTCAAGTTTCTTAATGTTAAGGGAAGACTCTTTTGAGCAGGTCGATGTCAGAGCCATGGTAGGGTCTTCCCTGGCAGAAGATTGCTTCCAGGTGTTATTATAAAAAACCTTGGATGTTTTGTAGATAGCTTCCCTGGTTCAGGGTGAATAGAGGATGCCCATTCTTCTGAGGCCTGTGCCAAGTCATTATCAATGTTCAGGGGTAAGGTCCCAGGCACTACGAGATTTGTGTGTTCCAATCTCTATTAGATAAGAACCTATTTATATGTATAGTATTTTCCCATTTTTAATGTGCCTATGCAAACAAGGAACAATGCAACTTGGTGTTATCGGCGCATATGGGGGCCATAAGAACAAGTCCAACACCCCATGACATGGTTCAATCATAAGCATTAAACGGAGGGACTCTTCCAACAAAATTCCTCATTGAACAGCTCACAAAAAGAAGACAAGATTAAAAGTGGGTAGGATCATCACAGTTAAAGAATACTTAGAAAGAGTTATAGTTGTTAAAGGAAATAAACATAAAATATTCAAAAGACATATGTGTCCATGTTATGTCTTTTGAAACAGTTGGGGTTGTTAAATCCAATGCACAAATTTGGTATGTGATTAGAACTGTGTAGTACTGAAGTTAAAAAGGTCAAATGTGGGGTACTGATGGTTGAAGGTGAGAGAGTTAAGGAGCAATAATGAGCTTTGTTGGGGTGTGCGACAGGGCAGAATATGTTGGGGCAAGAGGTTGGTCTTGGTGCCTAACATATTGAAGAACTGTGGGTAAAGAGGGTTAATGAAGGGGAAGATAATGAATCCTGATTGGGAGATGAAGGAGTAGTAGGGGCTCTGGTATAGAGGAGGGAAAACATATCAGAGGGGCTATATACATTGTATAGATAATTTGTTTTTGGATTAGGCTTGGCAGTCAGAGAGGACCATTGTATAGAAAGTTATGTCTGCGTATAAGCTGATTTTAGAGACCTATTTGAATATTATCCTCCAAATCAAGGGAATTCCATTCTTTTCTCTAGAAATAGTTGAGAATTAAGAATATTTTGGGAAGTTGTTAAAAATATATATGCTTTTGAAAATGAATGCTAGGAAGAAAAAAACTCCTGAATGGGATCTAGTATGCATAGGGGAGTAATTTCTCTCCCCCACCCTCCCCCCAGGACCCGAATTACCAGGCGTGGCCCTGAAGACCACTCATCCCCTGGACTAAGAGGTCAGCCCAGGGGGCCTATGGCTAGCTGTCCTACCCAGAGCCCCCAACATACCAGCTGAAGACACCCAGAAGTGGTGGCATGTGCAGTCTTCTGGGTGCAACCCTACCTCTGTAATCTGTGGATGCATGGGGAGGAATTTCTCTCCCCTATCCTCCCCATCATAAATGGATTTTATCATCATTAAGGAATCATATGTCTTCTTATATTTAGGCCTGGCATATTGGGGAATATATTTGGTTTTGTGAACTATTTCTGCATTTACTTTGGGGGTACTAAGAAGAAATGTATGGATCTAATTATCCTGCACTTGATTTTGATAAATATCATGAGACTTTTTTTTTTTTTTGCAAATGATTAGCAAAAAAAAAAAATTGCTATTTTGGTTTCAAGAACTTCCTAGGAGATGCAGGATTAAAAATAATCATTTATCTGAAGAGAGTGTGCCAGGGTATTTCCACCTACACCACAAGCCTCCTCACCAAGGTCCAAGCCATCACATGAGCCCCAGATCCTCCATGTGGGCAAGGTTCATACCCATGTCTGCCTTGCAGCTCCTTCACCTTTTTCTCTGCTTTTGGATATTCAACTTCTTGAAAAGCATAAAACTACCCTCCTGTATCAGGGATATCAGAAGCCTAAACAAATCTCTAATTAATGATGATTATTTTGTTTATATAGGAGATGGCCAGATAACAGAGTGGAATATTTCTGATGTTCATCGCACTGCAGGATGGTCTGATTTAGAGTCCCTGTGCAACGTCTATATCCAGTGCCTGCTCCACAAACAACACCAACAGGCCCTCCACCTGGGAAATCTAGGATAATCACCCAAACTCCCCCCAATTTCAGAGCTGCTCATATTGTTCTCCTTCTCATGTTCTGTTTTTTATTCTTCAGTTGGTCAGAATTTATTTTTCCTTTCACCTCTACTTCTGAATTTAGGAACCTAAATGTATCATTGAACATTATAGATATTAATTCTCTTTTGGATATTCAGATGAAATTCTTGCACACTTGAAACCGGTCTAAAAGAAATTCAGTACTGTTTAAAATAACACAGCATCTTGATTGAAGTAACAAATGTGGACACGGAAAGCCACATTTCTCCTCCAGAAAAGTCCTAGATAATGTTGAACCCCTTACTCAGAAATTTTTGATAATATGTCCAGATAAGAAGTGTCCCATGAGGGAGTGCATTGACCTCTCTAGTTGAATATACTGTGCTTTCAACATTTCTAAACATGTATCTACTTTTTCTTGAAAGCTACTTTTCTTTTCTTTTTCTAGACAAGAAGTTTAGGTCTTGTCTCACAAACAAGTTGTTCTGTGATCATGAGCTCACCATCTTGCATCCCCCCCCTCCCTATTATGGCAATAAAGCTCTTTCTCAATGATTCAGTGTGTTGCTTCAACAGTTGTCCAGGAGTGCCACGCCATGACACAAAGCATCTCCATTTTAGGGGAACCAAAGATGTATATATCATGATTTTTCTGGAGCAGTGAGCTGATAATTCCCAAGAAATATTTTAGCTACCAGCCCACTGATGGATGTTTATTAAACCCCCTACATAAATTACTAGAAGTATTTCTGAAACTCATGACATGATTGTAACATTACAATTTCTTTCTTACTTTTTGGCACATTCTCTCCCTGGCAAAATACAGGCCAAAATTGGAAGTCTCAATCAATGACTCAGGGAAATTTTTAGCACCAAAATTTCAGTTTCCCCTCAGGCTAAATAAATCTGCATTTCTAAAGCAGATTTGGTCAGAGAAAATGCAAACCTTTTCTCCTTATGTTACTTCCTCCCTTTTAGTTCAGAATTCTTTTCACCTTTAAAGGCTAGTTTTGATATGTATATTTTCAGGCCTGCTGTCATTCTGTCCCTTCTTCTAAGGTTCCCTGCCTTTTGTTACCTTGGAAATGCCTTTCATACCAGAAACTGGGTATATAAATTATCAACATTGAAGAGTAAAATAGTCTCACATCTATTGAAAATGTGGGCCCCCATAGAATTATTTTTTGTGGTTTCATTATTACATATTTCACCGCCCATGCCACCCACTCACCCCGAATTGGATTCATTCATATCCCACTGATGGCTATAGGACAGAAGCTGCCTGTATCACAGAAAAAGCAGTGAACTCAGATCTCTAGAGTTAAAACCAGAGAATGAAATGTCTGATTCATTAGTGCTTTATATACCAAGTATATAGTTACTATTCTGTTAGTATTTCTATATTTTTAAAAACATTGAGCTATAATATTGGATTCTGGGCATGGATCTGGTTACCCCAATATTTTCTTTACATTTAGGTCTCCCCTTGTGTAAACATCTTATCTGAGTTTTGCCTCCTTGAAGCAGGCAAATATCCAGAGCTTTGTTCCCATTCTTTTAGTTTTTTCTATTCTTTTATTAACTTCTTCCTCCTTAAATTAGTATATGCCTAAAACAAGCCTTGTGTAACTGGGAAGTGGTAAAATAGGGTCTCTGCAGCCTAGAGTCCTGCAGTACTGGCAGCCTTGGGCCTTTGCACCCTGTGAGAGCTGACTCCATCTGAAATCTCTTGCCTTATTCTGGAAGGGGATAGATCTAATCAGAAAATTTTACATTGGTCATGCATAAGCTTCTGATTATCTGTGAGTATGGAAGCAAAGAAGAAGAACAAGTTTTAGTTGAATCCCTGAAGCTTTTCAGGGGATTAAAGACAAAGATTCACACAAAACAGCAAGTACACTAGAAAATAAAACAATAATGAGTGGTTCCTATTCCACCTCCATCTGACAAGAACTGTTCCTTTGATGTGTACATTAAATAGACAGGTGCCTGGTGTTATGTGGGACATATATTAACAAAGCACAGATGACCATTGTGAACACATTTTACACTATAACTACCCCTGAAAAGCGAAGTCAACACTAGTTACACCATCCCCAACTGCTGTAGCTCATGGAACTTAAAGGTCGGGTTTTTGTAACCAGAATTCTGTAATTTTCTATGCTTATACCTGTTTTTTGTATCTAACCCTTTTTGTCCTAAAAAAGGAAGCTTATACCTACCCTAAGCTCATGTGATACCTTGTGCTACCTCAGAATGTCTTAACAGATGTTATCCCCTTATAAGGAACTTGTACTGCTTCAGAAAATCTTAGCGGATGTTATCCCCTTATAAGGAAATTATCCCTACCGTCTCTTCCCTTCTTATGGCATATAAGAATGAACACAGAAGGCCACGTGTTCCTTTGCCTCTGTTTGGTTCTGGACGGGCATTGGACCCTAGCCGGCCAGAATAAAGAGCCCACTAGAGCTTTTGTCTGATGACTGTCTCTTCATTTCTCTGTGTCAGCACAGCATCTGGACTACCGAGCCTTACACCTACAGTGATTTTCCTGGGCGACTGACGAGGGGATTGACCAGGGAAACAGTAGGACTTCCGAGACTCTGTTCTGCTGCATAAGCATCTTCTTGGGGGAATTGCATCATTGGAATGTTTAAATGGGGATATAGGAATTGAAAGGAGGGGGGGGGAACCTATTTTGTTCCTTAGGGGAACCTATTTTGTGAAGGACATGCCTTGCCCCTTCCTTGCAACTGATAAGGGAAACCCCGCCCTCACCGCCACCTCATTCGTGCTGCCCTAGTTACCTGGTGAAGGCTCCACCCTCAAGGCTCCGCCCACTTCCTATCTTATAAAGAGGGGAACAGAAGGCTG
>PVKC010046212.1:0-11301 GCA_004027635.1 Crocidura indochinensis
GCCCCTTCTTCTCTCTCCTTCTCCCAGTCTCCCCCCGTCTTTCTTGGCTCCTCCCCCCTTATATCCTCTCTCTCCAACTGCCTCTCTCCAACTGTCACTTTCCAACTGCCTCTCCTTTGGCCTCCCCTTCAAACTTTATTTCTCTTCATACTAAAATAAATACAATACATAACATAAATACAAAATATTCTACAATTCTTCCTTTTTTTTCAGTAGTCTTTCTCTATGGTTTTCTTTTGTTTTATGCACTATTACCTGGTAATCTTCAGGCATCCAGGATGTGGGTGCATACACTCTTCAACTCTTGGACTTTCGCAGCAGTGAAGTCTTTCTTTGACTGTTATTTCTCCATGGAGTTTTCTTCCTAGTGCTCTATGACCCTGGTACTTATAATGTTTCTATTGAATTTGTCCCAGAGCTCCATTTTTGTTTGCTCAGTTATTTTACATATTTTTCCATCTTCTCTTCATTTACTCTAAAGCTCTTTTCCAAGTTCGTCTTTGGATAGAAGTGTTGTGCTGTTTATCTTCCAGTTCAATGATGCTGTCCTCAACAACTGTTAGCATATTTGTAAAACCTTTCAATGAATTTTTCTTTTCACCTACCTTTTTTAAAATTTCTGTCTGAAATTTTCTCATTTCTACTCTCACATTTTCCTGAATCTTGTTGACTATTTATTCGATGGTCTCTGAGTACTTTGTCCATCCTTAACTTCTTCTCTGAAGTCCTTATCAGAGAGACTGTGTAGGTTACTGAAAATAGTAGGAACATCAGAGATACCTTCTTTTTTTGTTTTGTTTTGTTTTGGGGTCACACTTGGCAGTATTCAGGGGTTATTCCTACACACAGAATTTGCTCTTGGCAGGTTTGGGGGAATCATGGGATGCTGGGCATTGAACCACCATCTGTGCTGGGTTGGCCGTGTTCAAGGCAAAAACCTGGCTACTGTGCTGTCTCTTTGGTCCCCAGAACTATTTTCTTTTAATTCACTATGTGTGGAGGGGTTCTGTGTTGCTTTCCCATTGTGAACTTTGCACTTTTGTGATTTTTTTAATGTGAATGTGCTGGGGCTAATTGACTAGAAGAAATGTGTGTCTGCAAAGAACACCTTTCTTGCAAGTCCACTGACCTAATGCAGAATGTGCTTGCCTGATGAAACTAGATCAGACCACTGAATCTCTTCACATTCACACCTGCACCCACAGTAGTTCTCTTCCCCAACCCCCCACTCTCTTCTCCCTGCAGTCAGTCTATTTAAATTGAGACTCTTGTGGGGTTAATGACCTGTCACAGGATGCTTCCCAGATGAAATTTGATCTGGTCACAACATCTCCTTGAGCTCCCACTGTACCTGCTGCCACCCTGCATTCACTAAAGGACCCAAAGTGAATAAAGAACAAATAAAACAACATAAAATGAAGCATTATCACATCTTAAAGGAATTCAGTGATTTTTTGGGGGGTTTGGGGGCCTTTGTGCCACACAGGGTAACACCCAGGGATTATGAGCTCAGAAATCGCTCCTGGCTTGAGGGACAATATGCGATGCCAGGGATTGAATCACTGTTCAGCTAGGTTAGGACATTAAAGGCAAACATCCTACTACTTGTGCCACCACTCAGCCCTAGAATTCAGTGATATTTTTTTGGAGGGAGGGGTCACACCTGGCAGCGCTCAGGGGTTGCTCCTGCTCTATACTCAGAAATCACTCCTGGCAGGCTCAGGGGACTATATGGGATGCCAGGATTCGAACCACTGACCTTCTACATGCAAGGCAAACACCTTGCCTTCTTGCTATCTCTCTGGCCCCAATTCAGTGATTTTTAAGCTTCAGTGACACTTAGTGTTGTCCTGTTTTGCCACAAGCCTCCAACTTAGCTTCCTGACTTTAAAGTCTTAACTGTTAACCATAATATTTCTGCTATATGTCTCTAAAGGAAATAATAAAAAATATTTAAATATGCTTATCAAATTGGTGCATGTATTTAACTAAAATATATGCAATTATTTTATTGCCATTCTTAACTGTGCAATGATTTCTTTGAAATGCTTTTAAAAATATCTGAACATAAACTGTTACAATTTTTTATTTCGAATTTTTCATATAATTTGGGAATTTTGAGTCTTTAAGATAGAATGACAATCGAAGCTTAACAATGTTTCACAGTTATGTGTTAAATCAATTATATTTTCAAAACCATGGAAAAGGAAAGGAAATGCTTCCTTTCTTAGTTTATGCATTATCTCATTGGTGGTAATTCAACATAATTATCTACAAAATCTCCCCCCAAAAATGACAAAAAATGCAAGGATCTTTGTTATTTTAGTTTAATTTGCATATGTTAAAATTATACATTTCTTAAAATGAAGATTGAAAGTTCTCAGAATTCATATTTCTTTTACCAAACACAAATTCTTTATAGTCATTTTGTTTCTGAAAGAAGACACTCTTTAACAGGAGATCTGCTCTGTTTACCTAGGTATTCTTTACTTTCTTTGTGCCACTCTCTGTTAGATTAAGCAAAGTCAATTACTGGCAAGTATATATTTATTTATGATCAGAAATGCATTTTGGTGATATTATAAAAGAGATAATGAGGCCGGGCGGTGGCGCTGGAGGTAAGGTGCCTGCCTTGTCTGTGCTAGCCTAGGACGGACCGTGGTTCGATTCCCCGGTTTCCCATATGGTCCCCCAAGCCAGGAGCGACTTCTGAGTGCATAGCCAGGAGTAACCCCTGAGCGTCACCGGATGTGGTCCAAAAACTAAAAAAAAAAGAGAGAGAGATAATGAAATTATTGAAGTTTTCCTTCATTCAACGGAGTCAAAATATATATTTAAATTTTTGGACAAGCTTTAAAATTTTAGTGGGTTTTTGCCTTCTTCTTGCTACCTATACCAGTCAGATCCAGATCCTGCCACCTCAGTTTCTGCATGTTGTGAATTAGGATAGAATAATTAATGTTGTTTACTACTAAAGTTTGGTCAAAATCATAATAGCAGTGAAGGAACTTTAAGGTTTTTATGAATTGGAGAAATAGCTCTCATGTAATTTCTTTTTCATCAAAAGTAATAGTTACTGAGCAAGGCAATACCAAAAACTTGAAGAGATGGGGTGGAATGTAGATGGATAAGACATGTTTTTTTATCTTCTCAAACGCCCATATCCAGCAAGTTCTTTCTAAGATATAGCTACTTGCCTCTTAATTAAGTATTAAAGAGTCAGAAGATGTAACTAATGTAAGTTACTCCTAACTATGTCTATTCTTTAATGTAGTACTTAAACAAAGTAGGGACATATATTAATGAAGATTATTAAATAAAGAGAAAATGTGAGTGAATGGTATTTAGAATTGGCAGTTTTGAAGGACAAAAGAGAAAGATGTATATAATATGGTTTTGTTATAAGAAAGCATATTTTAGTAAATTTTAGGCTGTCGATAAATACTGAAAAGGCTACCCAGTTAAAATAAAAATGTCAATACCAGACTGCCATAGATTTGTATATGTTTTCATTTCAAAATATTATGATCAAAGCTACTACGTTTTGCATAAAAGTATAGATTTGTTGGGAAGGGGTTTGAATTTTGGGCCACAGACAGTTGTTCATTGGCCATAGTCCTGACTCTTCACTCAGGTATTACTTTTAGTTGTGTTTGAAGACAATATATGATACCAGGAATTGAAACTGAGTCTTCCACACACAGGACAAGCATCCTATCCACTATTCATCCTCTCCATCTCAAACATTCAGTTTTTATTCATGTCATAGTTTGTAATAATCTCCTAGATTCCACATTTTAAACAAGTTAGTATGATGCTGTTGAACTTTGAACCAAACTGTGAGTAGCTCTTTTATAAATTACAAAGGAACTTTACTTGACTCAGATATTTGTGACTTTTAGTGACTCTGGTAACTTGTATCTAATTCCAACAGAATATACTTGTAACATTTTATTTTACTTAAATTAGTACTAGCATAATGGAATATGAAGCCATTTTGTTTCAAAGAATAATAAAAGTATATGTGTTCGAAATTTTAAGGATTTTTTGATAACCACCATTATTTCTTTAATATGAATTATGAGGATACAATATGAATTATTCTGAAATATTAAATCTAAATCAATATGTCAGTGGTTTTAATATAACTTATTTTTCCAATATACTTAAAATTCTTAAAAACAAGCATTAAATCCAAAGTAAATATTATATTTTATGACAGTGATTCCATATGGAAAAATTTGGTATTAGTGCTACCAGATTTATCAATTTTTTATCAAATATATATCAAATCAAATTATATCAATTATACCATAGAAAAGACTAAGATAGGTCAGAGATCAAAGAATAATTTAGTTTAAGCTCTCTTTGTCTATCTAATTGAGGGGACTCACACTTGAGGCCCATGGGTCGCAAACAGCTCTCCATACAACATTTTGTGGCCCTGCCCTAGAGGAATCTTTTTTTCTTTTGTTTTGTTTTAGCTGCTTTGGTCACACCCCCCAATGTTCAAGGCTTACTACTGACTTTGCACTCAAGGATCAGCCCGACTTTACCTCCTGCGGTCTGCAGGTAAATTGAGTTTGAGACCCCTGATTTATGCACAAAGAGGGCATTCAAAATAAAAGGTACAAAAGCAATTGAAATAATTTTTCCCAGATCCCCCGAAATAATTTTTTTTAATTTTAAATTTTTATTCTGTTATTTACTTACTGTCCATTTCAAACAAAAGTCATATAAAGGTTTTGAGGTCATTCTGTTGAAATTAGAACAAATAAGTACCACACATGCTGTGACATTTCTGCTAATTTTATACCTTGTGATCATGAAACTTCACTTTGCAAAACTTTAGGTTACCTGAGATCACTCCCACTAGACACAGATAGCCATAAATAGCAATAAGAATGAACTACCACATGCCAGTTTTAGTCTACATTGAAAAGAGTGCTAAAAGGAGATTTCTCACTTCCAATTTTCTGTCTGGTGGAAGTGTGGGAATTTTAGTTCCACATCTTCCTGTGTATATTTAGCAGTACATAGATGATTAAATGATATTTCTGTCAGATCCCATATCCATTTCTTTATTCCCCAACTTATCTACCCAACAAAATATTTTTTATTTGTGGCCTTGAATAGCAGTTTATCTGTATGCAAGAATAGTTTGCCAGTGGTTCTAAATAAGGAAATGTTATTCTTGCAACTGGCTTAAAATATATAAAAGATGTTTTCAATATGGAGAAGTAATTATAGAACTCAGAGACTCTGAATTGATATGATTTAAAATAAAAAGGAAATAATTGAACAGGAAAGGTTTCATATGGCTAAATATTTAGGAAGCACTAAAAACAAATTTATAGCCCCGATGGTCCTATTACTGTCATGCTTATTCCTAGGTTTATTCCTAGGCAGTAGTGAAACATCTTTCCAGTGTCAAGACAATACACTTGTGGTAAAATTTCATAATTCTCAAACTATTGCATTATTTCAAGTTGGCCACTTTTTATGTAAATGAGTCTGATTATTTTGTTTTGAAGCCATAATTTGTAGTAACCAGAACTTACTCCTGGTTCTGAACTCAGGGATTATTCCTGACAGTACTAGAGGATCATTACAGGGCTCATGAAATCAAACTGGGGTCAGCTATATGCAAGTCAAGTACTTGATCTGCTATACTATCTCTCTGACTCTTAATGCTTATAGCGTGAGTACACTTGTGAAGTACACAGCAATATTATATCATCATTTAGCACAAAATATTAACCTTTATTAAATTATAAGATATTTCTTTTCTCTATAAAATCAAAGAAAACTTTGCCTTTGTAATCATAATAATAGATGTAAAAGGAATAATATGTATTTATTCAATAATTAGAACATAGAGACAAATGTTTAATAGCACAGACTGAAGTATTATGTTTCAGAAAAAAATATGAGAAATATTTTCAAGAAAATCCCTTGAAAAAAATGCATGCGTTTTAGAAGAAAGTTGGTAGGAAGAAATCCAAGGTCTAAAGAGCGCAACATAAACAAAGATACATAGTGACATGTTGTTGTGTGTATGAATAAACATGTATATATATGTGAGGGTATTTTTATATGGTCTTTATTAGTTATTTCTCTCTTCTATGCCACATAACCCCATATGTTCTCACAATTTTATTCAGAATGGTCTAGAGAATTTGATTGTCAAAATTTATTGTTACATTTTCATGTAGGGAACTATAGGCATATAGATTTCCAGATAAGCTCATTAAGATTTAGCTTTTGAGAACATTTGTGATGTATGAGAAATAAATACCAAGTTATCTTAAAGAGGAAACAATTGCCCAGGCCTATGGGGATTTGTGCAGATGCAATGATAATGCATCATTCAAAGAAGAAACATAGGATTGGGGTATCAAAAAAAATGTTACAGAAAATGGCAAAGAAAATGAACATTCTATTTTACCAGACTTGCCTGCCCATCCTTATCCATTGTCTTTCAGTAACTATTATTAGTAACCGTAATTTAGTCTTTGATCTAAAAGTTTGTCAGAATTATATTCCTTTTCTTGGCTAAATATATAATGTTTAATGTATATGTATTGCATATATAAAATGAATATATTGCATATATGTGTATGTATATATCACAACTTCTCTATAATGTTTCTGTACTTCCTTATTAAAAATTAAAAAATTATAATAAAATAAAGTGAACATTCTAGGTTGCATATCCTTTTTGTTGCTTGGTAAATGTTTTTTCCTTCATCTACCTTGGATTCATTTTTTTTCTCCACTTTTGGGTGGTGAATATTTATCTTCCATCTGTTTAACACCCAGATGAAAATTCTGACAGTTTCGTGTCTTATGCTGACTTCATACACAACAAATAGCTTAGAATGATTACTGTACCCTTATTTCATTAAATGAGTTCTTATTTATTGCTTGCCCTATTCCAGGTACATAATATTTTAAGTGTATTACCAAATTTTATAGGCTTGATTTTTATCATTCATATGTATACATAAATATTTTAGAACTTATCATATGTATCTTTTCAATAGTATATTTCATGTGTCATCTTTTATCTCCAAAATGACAGGATGTAGGCCTGGGCATGTCACTCAGTGATAGAACTCAAACCTTACATGTGTAGTACCTGTGTATAATCTCTGATGCATTATACACACAACAACCAGTGATTTAGATTTTCTTTTCATACACACTTTTTTATATTAGCTTTCTAATAAGTAGGAAATTTTCTAAAGAGATTAATAAACTGCAACTCTGTGAGAGATAAATACAGAAAAAATATATACATGTGCGTGATGTGTTTATGGGTTCCTATCATAATACTTGATCCAGTTATATAAGCTTGCTACTTCTGTGTTTAGATTTAAGCTGTGATATTCAGAGTCCAGAGTTGTTGGTGGTTACCAGAGTTACAACAGGAAATGCTCAGGATACCTTGATGTTCTGGGGATTGAAGGAGGATATCATATATGACTGGTATATATATACATACATATATATGTGTATATATGTATATATGTATATATATTCCATACATTTGAGCAATATTCTTTACCCTATACAAAGATGCATTTGAATATATTATTTCATATAGTATGTTTTATTTGTAAACAAAAATGCAATCCAATGTTTATATAAATTTTTATCTGGTGTTGAATAGGTACAAATTTTTAAGGAGCAAAAGAAATAATAAGCTTAAGTTAGCACTTTGCAGAAGCAAACTCATTTATATATTTTTATTTTTTATAGATTTTTTAACCTCAATTTAGCTATTTATTTTAAGTGTAGTTACCATATAAACTGCAGGTTGTTAAATTTAAATTTCCAATAAATGTTGCATGTGTGTACAAAACTCATATCCCTTAATAGAATTTACTGAAAATACATTCATTATTCATATTAAATTACAGTTTAACTAAGTGTCCTCTATATTCTTTGCAATACATGTTAAACATATTTATTAGTAATAGGTACTAATTCACAATTAGAGAGGCAGTTTTTTGTTTGGCTGTCAGCAGTGCTTAGGGCTTACTTCTGCTACTGTGCTCAGGGATCACTTTTTTGGGGATTCGTGGTACTATGAATGGTGCCAGGGATCAAACATAGGTTAGCTCTATGTAAAATTAACACCATAACTACTTTACCCTCCCTCCAGCCCAAAACTCTCTGAAGGTTAAAATATATTTCAAAATAAAATATTTTAGTGTTTCTGGATTTGCACTTTTGGGGTTCATGGCACTATGAATGGTGTCAGGGATCAAACATAGGTTAGTTTTGTATAAAATTGGTACCATAATTTACTTTACCATACCTCCAACCCCAAACTAACTGACACTTAAAATATATTTCAAAGGAACCAGAGAGATATCACAGTGGTGTTTGCCTTGCAAGCAGCCAATCCAGTCTAAGGTGCTTGGTTCTAATCCTGGAGTCCCATATGGTCCACTGTGCCCACCAGGAGCTATTTCTGAGCAGGTAACCAGGAATAATCCCTGAGCAGTGCTGGGTGTGGCCCCCAAAAAACATATTTCAAAATAAAACATTTTAGTGTTTTTGGATTTGTGTTTTCTCAGGTTAATTAAAATATGTTTATTAGATATCAGAGATTACTTTTTTTATTGAACAGGTATCTACTTCTTTTTCATATTTTAAAAGCTTTAAATGAAGAGACTCTAAAATTGTTCTTTATTTTTTTTTATTTCTTTATTTTTTTTTTTGGTTTTTGGGTCACACCCGGCAGTGCTCAGGGGTTACTCCTGGCTCCATGCTCAGAAATTGCTCCTGGCAGGCACGGGGGACCATATGGGGCACGGGGAATCGAACCGATGATCTTTTGCATGAAAGGCAAACGCCTTACCTCCATGCTATCTCCCAGGCCCCTAAAATTGTTCTTTATTATCTCAGTAATAGACCACAGAGTTGTAGGATTTGGATCTACAAAGAATATTAACAATTATTTAGTTTAAGTGATTTTTTATTTTTTATTAATTATTTCAGCACCACGGTTACAAACATGTTTGTGGTTGGGTTTCACTCATAAAAAGTATACCCCCTTCACTAGTGCAACCTTCCCACCACCAGTATCTCCCATCTCCTACCTCTCCTACCCCCTGCCTATCTATGAGACAGGGTTCTATTTCTCTCTCTCACTACCATTGTCATGATAGTTGTTGGTGTAGTTATTTTTATAGTTCAAAAATTCAACCACATATTTTTATCTTAGTTGACTAATTAACAAGTTAGCAGTCATGTGGGATCTCATTTTCTATCTCTTGGTTTTATATAATGAATGCAATGTGAGGACAAGTGTTCTCTTCATAAGATTACAATACAGGGCCAGAGTGATGGCCTAGCAGCTGGCCTAGGATGGACAATGGCTCTATCCCCAAGCATTCCTATGGTCCCCCAGGAGCGATTTCTGAGCACATAACCAGGAGTAAACCTGACTGTCACTGGGTGTGGCTCAAAAATGCAAAAGCAAAAAAACAAAACAAAACAAAACAAAAACAAAAACCTTTAAAAAAGAAGATTACGATGCAGTTTAATTTGTAATTGGACGGAGAAAATAAATTTAATGCAGAATTTCTAAAAACATCATTTGACTTGAACCTTATAAGCCATAATGAACAACTTCAGTAGCACTAATTGTTTGCTAGGCTTAACCAACCAGTTGTTTAGAATTAAGAACTGTGGTGTTTAATGTAAATCCTTGCATCACCATCACTAGACTATGTTTATATTTACCAAGTAACCTTTCTAGCTCAGTGTCATTATTTATAAAATGAGTATGATAGTGATAGGTGCATTAAAAATTGAGGTAAAAGTGCCATGAAAATATATAAAATAATTTCTTATATTCTCTTACTATGTCAAATGTCTAAGGAGGGTTACCTATTATTTTTTATCCTTTGGTATTTTAACACACCACATAATCTACAAATGGTTATATTCATATTCAATTCTGTCAATGTAATCTAATCTGATTAAAAATTTATGTAAACTTACATGAAGTTTTTATTAATAATTATTGAAGATTTGAGAGTAATATTAAATACTATGCAGGTTACTTTAGTAATTAGTAATTTAGTAATTTTTAAAAGGTATTGGAAGCCCTCCTTCAATTTTTCCAGGAGAGAATACTGTCTAAATTCCTGTCCTCCTTTTTCCAATGATACTAGGGAGATCTAGACCTTTTTTTTAATCTTTAAAATATTGTGGGGCCCGGGAGATAGCATGGAGGTAAGGCATTTGCCTTTCATGCAAAAGGTCATCGGTTTGAATCCCGGTGCCCCATATGGTCCCCTGTGCCTGCCAGGAGCAATTTCTGAGCATGGAGCCAGGAGTAACCCCTGTGCACTGCCGGGTGTGACCCCCCCAAAAAAACAACAAAAAAATATTGTAAGAGAAAAAAAATGTGTCCACAGTTGGAAATTAGTTCCTGAACTTGTGAGGATATTTGATTCTTTAAAGATTTAAAATAAAACCATCTTAAACATTTAGGTTTCATTTGTAATTTACAATTTTTAGCATTCAGATTCATTCAGTGACTTCCCTGGAGACTCAATTATTCAAGCAGAAGTAAGAGTAAGTGTAGGTTGCAGAACATTTCTGATCATTCCAATTAGAAATTTACAGCCAAAATAGCAGGAAGTTTTCAGATTTAGTCTACAATATCTTAAGATCTAAAATGGGGGATTAGGAGAATACCATGGGCCATATAATGTGTGTATAATTGATCTCACCCTGGTACATGGCACGAGAGACATATATACTTCCTATTATCCTGGATAATCTGAAGGCTGTTAAAAATATCCAACTTGACTTTGAGAGCAGAAGTATCCATAACCTCATTCCTACTCTAGAGGAACCACATTGGAAACTGACTATATTTACCTTGTAATATTTGAGGTTGAAAAGCCTTCTATATTATAAGGTCTTTTAAAAATATAACGTGAACTTATTATTATTTTTAGATTATTATTTTGTAAATTTAAACCCATGGAAGTACCCAGAAGGGCCTAGAGAGCTCTTGGAAATTCAAATTCATGAATTATGTTTAGAGATTAGTACAATAAAATTCCACATGAATTTCTTTCAGATTGTGGTTCAAGGATTATGTGGTTCTAGTTTTATAAAAGCCAGAGCAGCATGGCTAGTTTTAAACTATGATGTTCCATCTTCACATTTAGGAATGTCTTTAACTTAATATCAAGTAGAGAACTGATATTTAGCTAAGTATCCCTTAATTTCTCAAAGTTGTTGAGTAAAAAGAGTTAAGAAAAAAAA
>PVKC010046213.1:0-11251 GCA_004027635.1 Crocidura indochinensis
GGAAGGAAGGAAGGAGGGAGGGAGGGAGAGAAGGAGGGAGGGAGAGAGGCTGGGACGGAAGGAAGGAAGGAAGGGAAACTTCAATAGAATGAAAACTTAAAAAGAGTTCTTATTCAAAGAAAACTTTAGAGTTCTTGAATTACTTACTTAGCTGTGACTCATTTATTAGTAGTTTGGTCTGAAGCTTATTGTTTATTTTATGTGAATATGTTTTTTCATTGTAAAATAGACAACAATTTAACTACCAAATAAAGTAATGTATGAGAATGCATTAAATAAACTGTAAAGTCATACACAAATATTGTAAGATGTAAAAAAAAGGGGGGGGGTGAGAGAGAAGAGATCAGGGGCCAGAGAGATAGTACAAGGGGCAAGGTGCTTGCCTTGACTGCATGCAGCTGACCCATATTGAATCCTGGCACCCCATATGATTCTGAAACCCCATAGGCATTATCTCTGAGTGCAGAACCAGGAGTAAGCCTGAGGACTGCCACGTGTGACTATACAAAACAAAAGAGACTAATGAAAGGTTACCATGGAACAGAAGAGATATTACAGTGGGGACTGTATTTGTCTTGCACAAGGCTGTCCCAAGATCAACTCCCTGGAATCTCACATGGTCCCCTGAGCACTGCTAGGAACAGACTGCTAAGTACAGACCCAGAAGTAAGTCTTGAGAGTTACTAGGTATGATCCAAAAACAAAACAAAAGAAAAAGAGAAAAGGAAACCAAACCTTAGAAATTTATGGTCAGATATGGCCATTTCTATTTTAGACCTCTGGTGTGAACTTCGCCATAGTAAAGTAATAGCCGCAATTTATTAAGCCCTTACTATGTGGCAAGGACTTTTACACATTAACCTAGTTAATTTGCCCATCAAACCTATGAAGAATGAAGAGTGGCTTCTCTTTACAAATGAGTTAGTTGAGAATTAGGCAAGCAGAATAACTTTGATGCAGATTAATCCAAGAAGAAGCAAGAATTTCAAGTCCTTAGACTGTCCTCCTAAATGTTTCAGAATATCTATATATATTATAATATTTTGTTTTAGCCCTGTTAAAAATATAAAGGGAAGAGATTAGAAGTGGAGTAGATCATTGGCACTTTTTTTTGCTTGTTTGTTTTGGGGTCACAACCGGCAGCGCTTCGAGGCCACTCCTGGCAGGCTCGGGGAATCATGTGGGATGCTGGCATTCGAACCACTGTCTGTCACGGATCGCTGCTAGCAAGGCAAATGCCCTACCGCTGTGCTAGTTCTCAGGCCCCCACTTTCTTAATACTTATATAGTCACGGGACTGGAGTACAAAGTGGCTAAGGTGCTTGTTTTACACCCAGCCTGGATTCAATCACCATAGCCCAATACAGTCCCTTGAGCAATGGCAAGGACTGATCCCTGAGTGCAGAGCCTTGAGTAAACACTGAGCACCACCCTGTGTAGCCCCAAACAGACAACTCTTAACTGCATCCAGAGAAGATAAAACTTTAAAGTATAACAATGCCAAAAATGAGAGCAAACTTCACATTAGAAACAATGTGAGGGATTTTGGGGAGTCACATCTTTCACTTTTTCTTTTCTTTTTTTTTTTTGTTGGCCATTGTATCCATGGTGTTTAAGTAAATTAATTATTTAAAAATAAACAACTGTACTTCAGCATAAAAAGCAGTCCTTTGAGTTGGATTTCTGAGACCATAGAGCAACAGCTTTCAACCGAGGCCTAATGAAAATCCCATTCAAATAAATATCAGAGTAAAAGAGAGATATAAGAGAGAAAGTGACATTCAGACCTATGAAAGCTAATATGGAAAATGGTATGCTTGGTTCCACAAAAAAAAATTGTTAAATAGAATTACCATATGATCAAGCAATTCCAATTCTAGGTACACACCCCAAAGCAGAGATTGGAACTGATATTCAATTTGTACTCCATATTTATGGCAGCATTATCACAATGATCAGGGTAAAGCATTTCAAATTTCTATCAAAAGATGAGTGGCTAAAGACAGCATGGAAGATACAGCAAGAGGATATTATTCTGTCTTAAAAAAATACTTGGAACACATGTTATAACAAAAAGAACAAAAAAAAATTATGCTCAGTGAAATAAACTTGTTACCAACACCAAAGTGGTATCATTTCAATTACACAACATACTCACAGAAGTAAAAATCAAAGACAAGAAGCAGAAAGAATGGTGACTGTGCAGTGGCTGGGGAAGGGAAGCGTGGGGAGGTGAATTTCAATTTTAAAATATAAAGAGTTCTGGAGATTGGTTGATGGAAAATGTGAATACACTTAACAGACTCAGCTACATGCTTGCTACAACAGTAAATGGTATATGTATTTCCACTACTGAAGATAAATGATATTTCTGAAGGAGAAAGAAATCAGCAGCAGATCTGTACCACAGGAAAAAAAATGTTTAAAAATGTTAAAAAAAAAAAAAAAAAAAAAAAAAAACAGAGACCAGGGTGACAAGTCACACATCAGAAGCAACTTAAGAGCTGAAAAGATGGTGTAAGGGTTAAGGTGCTTGCCTTGTACCACATATAATGCCCCAGCACCTTTGTGAGAGCCCAAAGTAAGTAAGTTCTAAGTATTATTGGACTTAGCCCAAATACCAAGAAAAAACAAAAATGAAGTGGTGTAAAGGAATATCATGGTCAGTACACTCTGGACGTTTAGAACACAATCAAAACATGAGAGAGAAAATAAATGGTCATAGCCATTTTTAAATTGCATGAGCTCTACTCTGATTAATAGTGCCATTTATTAATTAATTTATTTATTAATAGTACTCATTTATTAATTTTTATAATTATGCTATGCTTATTCAGAATGCTTATATTAAAGAAAACCATATAAAGAATATTTAGGAATTCTTGTATTTTTGCAATTTTTCTTTAATCTACAGTTACTTCAAAATTTTAAAAAGTTGAATTTTATGTTTTTTTTTAAAAAAAACAGTTAATATGCTGCCCCATAAAACTGTTAATCTAAGAGAACAAACTCCAAAATTAGCACAATTTAGGCCTGACTCCTAGGAGAGAGAAGTAATTTTGTCTTTTTCTGTCTAATTTAACAAAATAGGAATATATATGGTAATGAGGCCAGAAAACATTGCTAGTATAGCATAAAAATCATGGTCCACAAATAGCAAAACAAAAAAGCTTCTTTCACAGGCCAAAGTGATAGTACAGCGAGTAGGGCATTTATTTGCCTTATACATGATTGACTGAATTTGATCCCTGACACTACATAATGTCTCCCAAGCCCTGAAAGGCATTATCTCTCAGAGCAGAGCTAGGAGTAAGCCCTGAGCACTGCAGAAAGTGGCTCAAACCAAAATAAAACAAACAAAATACAGCTTCCTTCCCACAGTTGCACCACAAGTGCAACAAATCCCCCAAATGAATCCAATGAATGTGGGATACGTACATGTAATAAATGGAGGAGGTTCAAATCATTGTGATTTACAAAATTATTCATAGTTGGGGTTTTCAGCACTAGTCCCACCACCGGTGTCAACCTCCCTCCACCAACATTCCCAGAGTCTATCCCATGCTTCCATCCCCAACCCCAGCCAGTCAAACATGGCTTTAAAAAAGACTGTTTCAGCTAATTCTGTACTCAGTATGAAAGTCAATAACTTCTAATCAATCCTTTATATTAGAGTAATAATTTGTAGGAGAAATTTCCATAATCAAAGCACAGCTTTTCCCTTTTCTATTCTGTCTAAGAGATCCATGTATTTAATTACAACCATCTTACTCACTTCAATCTGGCAAAATGGTTTTATGAAGTAGAAAAAGCATAAAACTAAAGTCAATATTCATTGATTCACTATGCTGTGCCAGGTACTGCTCTAAATACTTTATCCACGGATTATCTGATAATCCATTTAATTGTCACAAGGCTAAAGAGAATATACCCCATTTTTTACAGATGAGTATTCCCAGACCCTGGGAAATTTTACATGAATCACAAATGCTCTGGTCCCTTAGAAATCAACCCTTATGACATGTAATGTTTGTTTCATGGCTGCCTTAACTAATCCTGCTTTGAATTACTACAAAATGGGGAAATATTCACCTTGGTATTGGGCACATATATGTACTCAATAGGCAATGGTTAAGAGAGACTGTTAGGGCTGGAGAGATAGTATGGTGGGTAAGACACTTGTTTTACAGACAAACAGAAGTTTATCCACCAAGACCTCACATAGTCTCCTAAGCACTGTAAAGAGTAATCCCTGAGTGCAAAGCCAAGAGTATAAATCCTGAGCACAGCTGGGTGTGGTGGGAAAAAGGAAGGAAAGAAGGAAGGAAGAGAAGGAGGAAGTGAGGGAGGATAGGAGGGAAGAGGAAGAAGAAAAATAAAAAATCTAGGGGGCCGGGTGGTGGCGCTGGAGGTAAGGTGCCTGCTAACCTAGGATGGACCGCCGTTCGATCCCCCGGTTCCCCATATGGTCCCCCGTGCCTGCCAGGAGCAACTTCTGAGCGAATAGCCAGGAGTAAACCCTGAGCGTCACCGGGTGTGGCCCAAAAACCAAAAATAATAATAATAATAATAAATAAAATAAAAAATCTGATCTGAGAAAATGTACCAGTAAAGTTCCTAATTCCACATTCCCACATACCACTCACCCTCAACACAAGCAAGAAGAAGAAGGAAGGAAGGAAGAGGAGGGAGGAAAAAGAGGAAGAATAGGAGGAAGAGGAAATGAAGGAAAAGGAGGAAGAGAAGAAGAAAAAGGAGTAGTAGTCAGAGTAGTAGCAGTAGTCAAAGTCATAGTAGTATTAATAGTAGTAGTAGCAGTAGTAGTAATAGTCTTCATAGTAGTAGTCATCATCGTCATAGTAGTCATAGTAGTAGTATCAGGTGACCAAAAGGAAGGAACAGAAAAGAGATGAGAAATTTGGGATCTGGCCCCAGCTCCCCCACTGTGAGTTGCTGTATGCAATTCAAGAGATTCTAAGATTCCAAATTACCACACTAGAATTCTATCTGTCCTTCTTGAGTCTGCAGATTGTTCTAAAGAATGAAGAACCCTACTTGAAAGACTTATCTCTTAAATAGAGGTTTCGATGAAGAGCTCCAGGGTACAAAATGCCCAAATATATCAGCTCCCTCCTTCCAAACCAAGAATTCAAAGATGAGGCTCTCTTATTAGGATCGGGTGCCTTCCTGTCTACTGTATTTTAGTAACCTGGCATTTTCACTCAGATGATTTGTGTGTGTGTGTGTGTGTGTGTGTGTGTGTGTGTGTGTGTGTGTGTGTTGGGGGATAGGGGAGGAATAGCCTAGAAATGTTGGTATATGAAGTGACTCATGACATGGACTAAAATCACTGCTTGCAAGTAAATGCGAATTGAAAATTAGAGGGAGAATGAAGATTTCTAAGTGCTTAAAAATAATTTTAAAAGTGAAGTCACTTAATCCAATATTTTACTGGAAACTGGACCACATCCAGTTCTCTTATGGGTACCAGAGTTTGGTAACCAGATGTTGATACTGTTCTTCTGCCAAAGAAAACGGCAAGATTGAAAGACTATTTTTTCTCTTCAGAAATTAGGCTCTGCTCACATTTCCAAAGCATGTATTTCACTGATACCACAATTATATTAAAAAATGCAGCATCCCGGGCTGGATCAGTATCGCAAGGGGTAAGGTGTCTTGCCTGCGCTAGCCTACGACAGACTGAGTTTGATCCCCTGGCATCTCATATGGTCCCCCAAGCCAGGAGCGATTTCTGAGAGTATAGCCAGGAGTAATCCCTGAGCGTTAACGGGTGTGGCCCCCAAAACCAAAAAAAAGCAACATTCCTTTGATGCCCAGGCCACTCTAAAACATACTGTGTATAGGACAGGAGACACTGAAAGAGAAAGTAGCTACTCCTAACTTAGCAGAAGTCAAATCAATGCCAGTAAATAACAAGAGCAATATTCAAATTCAAAGCTAAAAGGTTATCTCACTGCAGGAGCAAACAGATTCGAAAGAGCTTAATTATTCCACTGAAACTAACAACATGCACCCCATTAAGGGATGGATGCTAAAGCCATGAAGGAACGTGACTGTTGGTGTGATCTGAGTAATCAAAGAAACAAAGCAACCCACCCTTCAAACCACCCACATGTCAAATCACAGTCAATTCAGAAGCAAGATGCAAAAAGGAATGCACTAATCTTCAGCATCAGAGCAGCAATCAGAGCAATGATGCTGAGGCATTTTACAATTCTCTCTCTCCCTCTCTCTCTCTCTCTCTCTCTCTCTCTCTCTCACACACACACACACACACACACACACACACAGGCAAGAGGAGATATTGCCAATAGTACTGGCATGGAGCTGCCTTTGCCACACAATCAGTTGACTATTCCCTGAACCTCAAAGCTATTCTGGGACAACTGAAGCATTGGGAATATGATATTTGTGCCCTCTTCACAGTGTAGTTACAGCAGATTTGATTGACAGTATTACTCATTAAATAGATCTCTGGTGGTGTTTTCTGCTACTACCCAATACTAGTAAATGAGAAGAAGGATAGGACTTGTTTGATGAACACACAGCACTCCAAACCACAGCACTAACAACACACCTTTGAGTCTATGTTTAAGTTGGAAGATAATAAGAGAGACTTTCTTAAAAAAAATCAATATACAAGTGGCTATGGGAAATGACTCGACTAATAACAGATAAAATCAAACTTCAAAACATAGTGTTGCATGAGTGGTAACAAGGAACACTTCACAGTCATTCACAGAAAGGTACATTTTTGGAAAACTCTATTATAAATGTATATATGCCTAAAAATGGGCTCAATGGTGTTCCTATTTTATCGGTCATTTTCTTGAAATCTTTCCAACAAAACTTCTCTGAGCAAGATCACCAACATTTCTGTGTTAGCCAATTCAATAATAAATTCTCAGTGTCTCTCTCTCTCTTTTTTTTTTTTTTGGTTTTTCGGGCCACACCCATTTGATGCTCAGGGGTTACTCCTGGCTAAGCGCTCAGAAATTGCCCCTGGCTTGGGGGGGGTGCATATGGGACGCCAGGGATCAAACAGTGGTCCTTCCTTGGCTAGCACTTGCAAGGCAGACACCTTACTTCTAGTGCCACCTTGCCAGCCCCTCTCAGTCTCTTCTTACTTGACATAGTACTTCTTCAATTTTGAAAGCACTTTTTTCTTTCGACCTCAAAGTCTTCACACATGCTCAATGCTTCTAATATAGATCATCTTTCAGCCGGGGGAAAAAACATCAGTGAAAAGCTGGATGCAGAAAGAGATATTTTACTTACTTATTCATTCATTCACTAGTTATTCCTACTTGGTTTCCTCTCCTGGCTTCTGGTCTTGTCTATTCCAAGATTTGAGTCCCTTCTATTTGGCTTGTAGATGTCTTCTCTGCTTCTTTTATTACTTAACTTATATTCTCCCCCCTGCCTTTTTTGTTTCATTTAAGTTGGGAGACCATTATCTGACAGAACACAAGGCTACTTTCAACTCAGTGCTTGGATAAGGTTCTAGAAATCAAACCCTTGAGTCCAGCAGTCAAAATCCCACACTCTGGCCCTTCATTTCATCTGCCCATCACAAGTATGTTTTCTTTGAAGAATATGATATTATCAAGCTTGAGACACTCTATCCACATGAGTGATGTGTTCACTATTCCCTTCACCTACCTCCAAAGACAAGATTCTTGTTTAATCTCTTTCTCCTCACCTATCTCCATTGATCGGGTTTGTGATTTCATGGACCATGGTTATAACCTCTCAAATGTATAATTCCACTAAATTACAAATGTATACTCAAATATTTATCTGGGTATATAGCCCTCTTACAGTTACTGATCAGAGTAAAAGTTTAGAAAGTTCTATCCTTCCCAACATTTCCAACATCATCTTTTACTTTTATGCCCTAAATGCAAATTGTTGTTTTTCTTTCCCACAATGAAAATAACCCCCATGAAAGCAGAAACTTTGTTCAGTGCTGAATCACCATTGTATAGGTAGGTACAGAATCAAATATCTGAAAATCAAATGTAGGTGTCCTCCAGTTAAGTGTGTGTCTTCAATTTTTTCTAATTTTTACCCATATCCCACTATAATCTTTAAGTTTTTTTAAGTCTATCTCTATAACATTTCTTTCACCTCTCCTTTTCTGTTATCACTAAGAACTCAGCTTCTCATCACCAACATCTTTTTGCAACAGACCTTCAATATTTCTTTCTAGGTCCAATCACTTGTCTAAAGCACTTCCTAAGTGGAGAGAAGACAGACTTTAAAAATTAGGCAATTGACTGCTTTCCTTGAGCAGTCAATTACCATTTTATGACCTGAATAAATCATTTGAAATATTCATAGTTTCGGTTGTAAATGGAGATAATAAAGCCTGCTTTGTAAAATATTTAATTTCCTAAATCCTAAGTTGGGGGCTTGGAGATGTAGCTCAAGTAGTAGAGCACAATGCCAGATGAGAAAGATGCAGCTCTCAATTGTCTCTCAGGCTGGGTGTAGAATCAGGTATAGGTATTCTTTCTTCTCTAAGAGCTTTTAAAAATAATCCTTTGGAATCAGCAATGGAAACAAAGAGCAGGAGAACAGTAGGAAGTCTGGCAACTCCATTATGAATAATATAGTATATTACAAGTTAGGGGAGGAACACTAGGACAATGATGTAGGGGAAAATTACCTCCTATCAAGGCAAGTTGGGTGGTGGGAGGGAAACTGAGGACATTGGTAGTGAACATTGGTGAAGGATGTGGTGTTGGAACATTGTACATCTCAAACTCAACCATAAATAAATCTTTGTAACTCATGGGAATTCAACTAAAAATTATATTTAAAAACTCCAGGGAGAGGTCTGGGAGATAGCATAGAGGTAAGGCGTTTGACTTTCATGCAAAAGGTCATCAGTTCGAATCCCGTATATGGTCCCCCGTGCCTGCCAGGAGCAATTTCTGAGCATGGATCCAGGAGTAACCCCTGAGCACTGCCGGGTGTGACCCAAAAACAAACAAAAAAAAAATCCAGGGAATAAAGGGAGCGGGGCAAAGTATGAGGGAAAGAGAATATCTAAAGAATATAGAGTCAGACCCATCTTCCTAATTCTTCTACCACCCACTGGGGTTCCCCTGCCATCTAAGCTGCTTCTCGGGTCTGTGGGTGTCATAGAAAGGGGCCCTCCCATCAACCCTCCTCTTCCCAAACCATGCAGACACTGGTGCATCCTGCAAAGACATTTGAATTTACATCAGATATTTACAGGTATTTCAACCTTGCACCTCCTTCTCCTAGAAAATATACAGCACAAAACTCAGATGAACAAACCAATGAATTAGTTTGCAATATTTTTATCATACTTAAATAACCTCACTTGTTTAGGAAAATAACCCCTAAAGCAGATATACTTCTAGCCATCTTTTAAACAACCAGTTCAATAGATCACTTCCTTAAACACCCTGAAACTCCAGCATTACAACCCACCAAATGCAAAGAACAATGGGAAAACTAAGGAAGACACCTGCCTGCATTTGGAGAAATGAAGAGAAATCCTAGTAAATTTCCAAGTCCACCAAAATGTTTGAGTCTTACAAATGAGGACCCAAAATCAATATTTAAGGTTTTAGCAACAGAAATCAAGGAGGCACTAGCCTAAGAAATTAAGCTATCTATAAACAATTCAACCAACTCAAAGAAGAATTCTTTCAGAAGGTGAGAGAATCCATACAAATGGAACTGAAGGAATTAAAAATACATGTTAGCAAGCCATAATAGCAGAATTACACAGATGGAGAATCACACAGATGAACTTGAAGACAAAATACAATCCAGCATTGATAAAGAAGTTAAAAAGAAAGGAGAGACAAAACAATGGAAGAACATGTAAGGTATTTAATGAACAAAGACAAAAGAAAATAATCTCCGAATTATAGGAATACCAGAAAGGGAGAAAAAAGGGAGAGGGAAAGAACAGTAGTGAGGGAGATATTTCCCACTCTCTAGTCCAAAACTATCAAGTACCTGGTGAAGGGGGGGGTTCTTTTTTTTTTTTTAATAACTGAAACCCAACTACAAACATGTTTTTAATCATGGTGCTTAAATAAATATATTAATTTAAAAATAAAATAGAATTTTTACTTCAAATTTTTAAAAGGCTATCAAGTTTATTTTATATAGGAATCAACTTAAGAACAGAGATAAGAGACCTATACCATGATAACTTCAAAACACTTCAGAAAGAAACTGAAGAAGACCTAAGGAAATGGAAAAGCATGAAATTCCATGATCATGGATTGGAAAAATCAATTTCATCAAAATGACCATCTTACCTAAACTACTATATAGATTCAATGCAATTCCTATTCAAATTCATATAACATCCTTCAAGGACTTAGAAACATAAATTATAAAGTTTGTGTGGAACCACATAAGACCTAGCATTGCCAAATCAATATTGAAAAACAAGAAACCGAGGGGCATATCATTATTTAATTTGAAGCTTTAGTACAAAGCCATAATGATCAAAACAGCATGGTATTGCAACAAAGACAGGTTTTCAGACCAATGTGTCAGAAAAGAATATCCAGTGTCAAATTTCCAAGAATATGGTCAACTAATCTTTGACTAAGGAGCCAAAAATTTGAAACTGAATAAAGACATCTCTTCAACAAATGATGCTGGAACAATTGGATAGCCACAGGTAAAAAATTAAAGATTGATTCATCTCTCACTTTACACAGAAGTCAATTCAAAGTAGATTAAAGACCTTGAGATTAGGCCCGAATCCATAAAGTTTACTGAGGAAAACAGGTAAAACACTCCAAGACTTAGATCTCAAAGAAGTCTTCAATAATAAGATGATGTGGCAAGAACTGTAGTATCTAACCTAAATGAATGAGACTACATAAAACTAAAAGTTTCTATATAGCAAAAGAAACGGGCTAAAATTAGAAGACAGGTAACTAAATAGGAAAAATATTTGCACTCAACACATCTGATAAAAGTTTGATATCTAGAATATACTCACAAAAAAAAGTACTCACAAAACCTAAAAACCCTTTCAAAAATGGGGAGAAGAAATGGACACTTCTGAGGAAGACCAACAGATGGCCAACAGACACATGAAAAAAAATGCTCATAATCACTTATCATTAGGGAAATCCAAATCAAGACAACAATGAGCTTACACCAATGAGGATGGTACAAATCATAAAATAATGGCATAACCTTGGTGGGAGAAAGGAACTCT